>JAVXUP010000994.1:0-302799 GCA_033070095.1 Escallonia herrerae | reverse complement strand
TTTCCAAACAAGTATTCATATACAAAAGAATGTTATGTGTTAAGTGTTCTATGCTTCGGGCGGTTAGGGCTCAGGGGGATACTGTGGTGACTGACTACGAATAATACTTCTTTAGGTAGCAGCCATTGATAGGGGCCGAGATCTGTCCGTCGTCAAGGTTGAGTAAGAGATATGAGTCGTTGTCTCTGGCGGCATGCACTTGAAGAGGACCTTCCCAATTTGGTGTGAACTTGGGGGCCGACATGTTGGCACGCACGTGCTTGGCGGCTTGCAGGATGAGGTCTCATTCCACAAATGTTGTGGCTTGACAGTCTTCCCATATGCTTTTGTGAGCTACTCATGACATTTCTTTATTCAGTGTAAGGCGTTGTCTCATCTTTCGTCAAGGCCCTCGAGGGCTGTCATTCTAGTTTCTTCTTCTCTGAGACCGCTGCTTAGAGAAAGTCGTGCCGAGGGGACCGCTATCTCGGCCGGTACCACACACTCGTCCCCGTAGACAAGGGAGAAGGGTGTGGCCTTCGTCGCTGTGTGTTTGGAGGTTCGGAGGCCCCACGGTGCCAGACTTAGCTTTTGGAACATAAGACATTTGCCTCATGAACCATTCGTGAAAAAACCCGTAGCAGGGTCTTGTTGGAAGCCTCGGCCTGTCCATTTCCTTGGGGGTAGTAAGGAGTTGATGTGGCATGGTTGATGTTATACCCTTCCATGAAAGCTCAGACATCCCTGTTGATGAATGGCGTGCTGTTGTCGGAAATGATACACCGAGGGATGCCAAAGCGACAAACGATGTGATCACGCAAGAAGTTGGCAATGGCACCTCTGATCGCTCTTCGCAAGGGTATAGCTTCGACCCAATTTGTGAAGCGTTCTGTTGAGACCATAATCCAAGCGTGCCCTCGAGATGCGGGTGGATGGGACCTATGAGGTCAAGAGCCCAAGAGTGAAACTGCCAAGGGGCCAAAATCTTACGTAGGTCGGACGCCGGTGTGTTCATCTTGTCAGCATGTCTCTGTCAGGGTTGGCAGTGTTGGACATGAGAGATGGCATCGGATTCCATAGTTGGCCAGTAGTATCCCAACCTTAGCAATTCTGCATACAGCTTCTGAGAGCCTTAATGTTCGCTAGAATAAACCATTGTGCACTTCATTGATCACTTCGACCACTGAGCGCCTTGCAAGCACCGTAAGGTGCATCTCGAGAATCCTATACAAAATAATTCACCCTCCGTTACAGAATATTTGGCTGATTTCTGTTTGACGGATAGCGCTGAGCTACGATCTGGAGGTAAAACTCCATAAGATAAGTACTAGATAAAAGGCTGGCGCCAATCACCCTCGACATTAATAACGAGAGCTTCCGTATTATTAGGCGCATATAGGCATTCAGGGCAATCCCTTTGTACATCTGAAGCATCCTTGGCTATGGATGGCCAATAGAGGCCCATGCGCTGAAGGCGATGATAAAGAAGGGGACCGTCGAGGCCACAACATTTCTGATGGTCGAGTCTAAGCTTACGCTTCGCCTCTTCCGATGCCAGACACCTTGTCAGGGTGCCTCCGGGGCATTGCCTGTACAAAATATCCCCCAACATTAAGTATTCCGCGAGGGTAATGGCAAATACGAGGGATGGTGCCTTGAGCTGGTCGATGATTGGCTGCCTCCAATCATCTGCGTAGTGTCCCTCAGAACTAAGTTCAAGGCTATGCAAGGCTCAGTCCTTTTGATGGTGGTTAGCATTCGCTGTTCACCATCGACTTCTATCCTTGATGCTATTATGGCCAAGCTGTCTGCATGTTTGTCGTGGCATATGTTGTGACGTTCATATTGGACATGGCCGAATTTTCCTTCTAAGTGCTGCACCAAGGCACGGTAAGGTGCCAAGGCAGGCTCCTTGACCGCGAACTCCCCATCAGCCTGCTTCATTATTAAGTTTGAATCGCCTTTCATGCATAATGACTGAGCCCCCATACCGATGGCTAGCATGAGGCCAAAACAAGTGCCTCATACTTAGCTTCGTTGTTAGACACTAGGAATGCCAGTTTGAAGGATAAGGGCGTGGTGACGCCGTCTGGGCTCCGAAGGACTACACCGGCTCCCCTTGTCAAAGGGGTGCTCCATTGGGACCCTTACAAGTGGCTGAGCCGTCAAACTTGAGTGTCCATAATTCATCGATGTCAAAAATAAGGGTCGTCTCCTCCTCAGACAATTGGATAGAGGTCGGCTCGTATTGTTGGCGCGGAAAGAAGACCAAGAGGTCAGCAAGTGCTTGGCTCTGTAGAGCTATAGGGTTTTTGATAGATAGGTCGAACTCAGTAAAGAGCAACAACCAGCAGGTAAGACAGTCAGATAGTAGGGCAGGGCACGTAAGCATGAACTGTAGTGGATCAGCCTTAGTGACGAGCGTGATCTGGTGTGCTAAAAAGTAATGTCTGAATTTCTGCGAGGCATATACCAACGCTAGGCAATGCTTCTCGATCTCGAAATAATTGGCTTCGGGTCCCCTGATCGACCGACTGAGATAATAGATTGGACGTTCCACCCCATCCACCTCTTGGGCAAGCAACGCCTTTATGGACCTAGGCGTGGAGGTCAAGTAGTGTAAGAGTGGTATACCTTGCAGGGGTACTACCATGGTCTGTGGTGACATAAGGACAGTCTTGATTTGATCAAAGGCTTGCTGTTGGGGCGTACCCTAACTCCATGATGCACTCTTGTGCGTTAGATGTTGAAAGGGAGTAATGAGCTCAGCTAATTCAGGTATGAAGCGTCGGAGGTAAGAGACCTTGCCGAGGAAGCTCTTTAGTTTTTTTGTGTTCTTTGGGGGAGGCATTTCTTGGATGGAGGCGGCTTTGGAAGGGTCAATGTCGATGCCCTGTCGACTGACCAAAAGGCCGAGGAACTTATCAGAGAAGACACCGAATGTACACTTTAATGGATTCATCTGCATGTTGTACTGGCGGTAACGGTCAAAGGCTGCTCGAAGGTCAGTGAGGTGATCACTTTCCTTCTTGAATTTGATAATAAGATTGTCAACATAGTCTTCCACTATGTCGTGGAAGATTGTTGTCATTGCCCTTTGATATATAGCACCCGCGTTTTTGAGACCGAAAGGCATGACTTTCCAACAGAAGTTACCCATAAGAGTGCGAAAGGATGTCTTGGCGCTGTCGTTGGGGTTCATGCAAATTTGATTATAGCCTGCGAAACCATCCATGAAAGATAAGGTTTCATGTCCGGCGGCGGCCTCCGTAAGCATGTCGATGTTAGGTAGTGAAAACTCGTCTTTGGGGCACGCCTTGTTCAAGTCCTGAAAGTCAATACAAATGCGAACTTGGCCATTCTTCTTTTGTACAGGGATGACATTAGCCAGCCAAATTGGGTGAGTGATAGGTTCAATGAAGCCTGCCTGCAGGAGGCATTCAATCTCTTGTTTGATCTTCAACTCGAGCTCGGGGCAAAAGGTCTGCGAGTGTTGTCGGATAGGGATGGATCCGGTAGTAATGTTAAGATAATGTGTGACTAAGGCGAGATCCAGTCCAGGAATCTCATTGTAAGTCCATGCCAAGACATCACGATATTTGTGAAGGAAGGAAACCAATTCTTCTATTTGGCCGAGGGGTTTTGTACCGATGTAAGTGTGTCATGGTTCTTCACCCAGGTCGGCCAAGTTGATTTCTTCAAGATCTTCGGCTTGTAGTCGAGGACCATCTTCATAGCAAGTTGGTGCTTCGTCGGGGGTGAGGTCAGGATCTGGCGGGTAATGCTCGGCTGTGCAGCACCATTCAGTTTCCACTAGTGGGTCAGGGTCGAGGGGGTCAGATGAGGGACAACCTAGAACCCCTGCACACCATCATAACTGGTACATCACTTTACCATCTTTGACGATGCGTTGGAAGGCTGGTTCAGGCTTGTGCTTCTTAGACTTGGGGGATGCAGGAGGGGAGTTGGCCTTGGCAGCAGGTGGTATGGCTGAGGTTAATGCTTTGTTCTTGCTGCCCTTCTTTGTTTTGGACTTGGTAGGTTTGTTGCCACATAGTTCATCCCAATTTGGCAGCTTTGTAGAATGGATGTGAGCAGTGTTCTCACCATCCTCGGCAAGCTCAGTGAAGAAGAAGGCCTCAGCAAAGTATGATTCTGCACACTCGAACGGAGCCTTCGTGGCTGGTATTATCACTACTACCGAGTGTCCTGCGGGACTGGCCACCAGTTTGACACACTGATGGTACGTTGTTGATGTGAATCCACGGCCGGCCAAGTAAGATGTGGAATGCGGGCTCGCTGTCCATTATGTGGAAAGTGGTGTCATGATGTACGGACCCGACCATATGGTCGACAGTGATATGGCCCAAGGTTGATCGGTGACCATTCCCAAAGCTTATAATTTTAATTGGGTCTCGTATGATTTTCCTTGTGGGGATGCCAGCTCATTGCAAGGTAACGAGGGGCATGATGTTGACAGATGCTCCACAGTTTACCAAGGCACTACGAAAGCCCGTGCCATTAACGGTACATTCAAAAAATAAGGGCCGATTATGCTGTTCGACTGGTGGTAGGTCCTCGTCCAAGAAAAGTAATGCGAAAGAGGGATGTGTCGCAGCTTGGCTTGAGCAGCGAAGGACTCAGGGCCGAGGCCTGTGGTGACCTCAATCAGGCAGTTGGATAAGTAACTTCTTACGGCGGGTGAAAACCCCATTTCATCAAAAAAATCCTTTGATCTTTGTCATTTGGCCCACTGAGGACTATGGTTGGGTAGCTGGCTGTACACATGGTGTGACCATCGGGATAGCCTCCGTAGAGGCTTCGGTGATGATAGGTTCAACATGGTCGGTGATGGCCATGAGTACTTGATGCTCTCTGTTGTTGTTATTCTTGTTGTTGTTGTTGTTGTTGTGTGGTGGGTAAGGCAGTCGACGTACGTCATTATTCTTTCAGAGCTGTAGGTCACCTGCTGCGACCTTCCTTGCAAAGATATCTCGCAGCCCATTACAATTTTTGAGATGATGGCCGACGGCGCGGTGGTAAGGGCAGTAATTAGGTTGGGCTTTGTTTGCTTCCATGACATTGGCTTTCATTGGCGGCAGTTAAAAGTTATTATCATTGTTCACCCATTCCGCCAAAAGCTCTTTCACCATGTTCAAATCACATGGGTACTCGGGGGCAGGCTCTCGCTGCCTCCTTTTGTCGGGGCACCGGTTCCCTTCTTGGAACTGACGCTTGTAGGGGTTGCGGTTGTTGTTACTATTGTTTCTGTTGTGGTTGTTATGGGGTAGAGCTCCAGATGGTTCGGCCGTGGCCAATAGTGCATTCTACGGACAGGGCTTCCATGGCTTGACTAGGCCAACTGACTCATAAGTGCGGCAGGCTACTTCCTTGAGGTGTCCCCATGACCTCAACTGTAGGTTCTCAATGTGTACCCAATATACATCGCTTATGTTCTTGATGCATATGGGTACTAGGGTCTCGTCCTTGCTGAAGTCCTTACACTCGAGGCATTTGAGATGGAAGCGGTGCACGTACTTGTTCAAGTCCTACCCTTGATTCTGGTGGATGTCGACAATGTCAACGATAGTGACACGTTTAACCTTGTAATGGAATTTGTCTAGGAATAGCCGAACCATGTTGTTCCATGCATGGAAAGTCCCCGCAGGGATCTGGTGATACCAAGTATAAGCCAGTCCTGTGAGGGACTTGTGAAATTTTTTCAACTTCAAATTGTCTCTTGGACCATACTGTTCCAATGATCATGCGAATCTTGTCAAGTGTTCACGGGCGTTGCCCTCGCGTCCGTTGAAGAGTACAAAGGTGGGTTGCTTATACTTTGGGGCGTAGGGTGTCATGGCGATGTCACTGGCGTAGGGGGCATGGCCTGTCAAGTTATCAGAGGAGTCGGGTGTGGAGTGTTGTGACAAGCTATGCATGAGTACTTCCAAGTCCAAATGGGTGACATAGTTAGGAGGTGGGTCTTCATGGACAGTCAAAGGGTGGTGGCTGGTTAGGACGTCGCGAGCCCCCGAGGCCCAGACAGGGCAAGTTGGTGGATAGGTGCAAGAGATGGTTGATATATGAGAGGGGCTGGGAGTGGCAGTTGTATATGGGCATGGCTGGGTGGGCAAGACATGTCTACTACCTGGCCGATCGTTTGATGTTGCTCGGGTGGGGAAGGGTTAGGCTCCATCTCAATGGAGTCATGTGTTTCGGAGGAACTCCGTGTTGGCACATGCTGGGGTACAATGACAGGCTGGATCTGTTGTAGCACAGGTCCGAGATCTACTTGAGATCTTTGGGATGGCACTGCAGATAGAGGTGCGTCTGGGATGGGTGAAGAAGATGTTGCGAGTCCTACCGCCAAGGGTCTAGATGATCAAGGCGGCAGTGGCAGTCGCGACACTAGGGCCTGAGCGGCGTCAAGAGCCAGCCCAGGTCATTGAGGTTGGACCGGTGCGGTGGAGCGTTGTAAGGCCAACGCCTGTATGGATTTTTGCATTTCTATAATGGCCGATATCAGAGTGGTCTGTGACTCTTGTAGGTTGGCTATGGTAGGAGTGAACTGCTGCATGGCTGCATTGACAAGTCCTTGCACCTCAGGTGCAGTGACTGGGGGTTGATCTTGGACAGGTGTGGTACTTGTCTCTTCTTGGTCTTTGATGTGGGTTTCTTCTCGCACAGTGGTGGCGAAGCCTTGGCTGGTAGTCCTCGTAGCTCTTCATTGTACAGGCATGATAATAGAGGGTGCAAGACAGGCAGACTGTAGTACGATACTCACCTCCCCAGCAGAGTCGCCAAAATGATGCCAAGGAAAGTGGGTTCGTACTACGTGGAGGTGCCATAAGGGACGCAGTCAGTGTTAGCTGCCAGATGTATACAGTGAGAAATAGTAAGGATGGAGTAAGGGCAGAGAGCAAGGCTTCCCCGATGGGCCATGAGGAGTGGCTGTGCTGCGGAGACGAGGTTGAGGCGAACAGGTCCGGCAGTCGATGATCCAAGCTAAGGTCCAAGTTACGGTCCAAGTTGAGGTCCAATGTCATGGTCAATGTTATGTCCAAAGTCACGAGAGAAATGTATTTCTCTTTCTAGAATCCAAGAGCTCTCAAGTTCTAGAGTGAGAAAGTGATTTTTGTCAAATGAGAGAATTCTATCGGAATGAGTCCAAAACTCCACTATTTATAGTAAATAGTATGCTTATGTCATAAAATGCACATGTTGTCCCCTGGGAGTGACACGTCACCAGGGATCCTAAAATACCGGTTCTCCGTTGGACTGCTGGTCCCCAAATTCGCATTGCCTCGCCCCATACACCGTCGCTCTACCTGTATGAGAAGATTGACCACACCACGGCAGCAAGATAAAAGTAAGCCCATTGCCCCAGCCATCGGTCCAAGCCCTTACTAAATCCCACAAGGTGCGTCAAGAGACGCGCAGAGGACTTAACAGCATGAGGGTTGCCCCTGTGACCAACTGCCAGGTGGACTAGGCACAATGCCCTCCAAAGACCTGCTTCCGTCTCGGAGTGACCCAGGGGTCATTGTCCTGGGGGCGTCGACGATCACCGGTAACGTGAGTGGACGTGGTCGCAGCTCAGTGCTACTGTTATGCAAGTCACCCCAAGCAGCGATAGCTTTGTGGTAACGAGCCTATCCCACTACGAAGGGTCTTCGTGCCGGAGCACTACGAATAGAGCCCCCCCCCCCCCCCGTGATTGTGACGGTGATGGCTTTGTGGTAACGAGCCCATCTCGTGGCGGCGATGACTTTGTGGTAATGAGTCCATCCCGCTGCGAGGGGTCCTTGTGCTGGAGCACTACGAACGGAGTCCCCCGTGATTGTGATGGCGATGGCTTTGTGGTAACGAACCCATCCCGTGGCGGCGATGACTTTGTGGTAATGAGTCCATCCCGTTGTGAGGGGTCCTCGTGCCGGAGCACTACGAACGGAGCCCCCCGTGATTGTGACGGTGATGGCTTTGTGGTAACGAGCCCATCCCGTGGCGGTGATGGCTTTGTGATAACGAGCCCATTCTTATGCGAGGGGTCCTCATGCCGGAGCACTACGAACGGAGCCCCTCGGAAGTATTAACATGATTATGGCGCATGGGCGCGGCGACGAACGTCGTGAAGACAACACTTGGCACCGGGGGCACATGTTATGGAAGTGGCGCATGGGCGCGGCGACGAACATCGTGGAGCAATACTAGGTGCCGGGGCATGTATCATGATAATGGCGCACGGGCGTGGCGACGAACGTCGCTGAGCAATAGTTGGTGTCGGGGGCACGTATCATGAAAGTGGCGCATGGGCGCGGCGACGAACGTCGAGGAGCAATACTCGGTGTCGAGGGCACGTGTCATGAAGGGGCGCACGGACGCGGCGACGAACGTCACAGAGCAATACTAGGTGCCGGGGGCATGTGTCATGAAAAGACGCACGGGCGCGGCGACGAACGTCGCAGAGCAATACTAGGTGTCGGGGGCACGTATCATGATAATGGCGCACGGGCGCGACGACAAATGTCGCAGAACAATACTTGGTGCCAGGGGCACGTATCATGAAAGTGGCGCACGAGCGCTACAACGAACATCGCGGAGATAGCGCACGGGCGCGCGTCGGTGTCCCGGAGATGATACGTGAGTTGAGTGTGCCTATTATACCAAAATAATGAATGCAATATGTAGTAATGACAAAGTTGAGAATAATGATATGGGGTTTGTCGGTTACGGGTCATTCGACGGTAATGCGTGACTTTTAGTGACGAACGTCGAGAGAGCGACGCACGGTCGCGGACGTGGGATGACGCACGTCACGAGGTTGGTGTGTGCACGTTGGTGGGCTTTGTGAAAGCACAAAATATGGTTCGAAACAGTGTGCGCAAAAAAGGGGCAGAGTCGGGGATTTTGGGGAAAGGCAGAGGCCGACTCCCTGGGGAGGCCGAGGTCGACCTTAGGTGTGGCCAAGGCCGACCCTAGGTGTGGCCAAGGCCACTCCTCCGGGAAGGGGGCTAAGGCCACCTTCCTCCTTTTGGTGAACTTCGGGCGCACCGAAGGTTGGTGTTTTAATGGGCAATGATGAATCTGAAAGTTGCATTACGACGAGCGTGTTGTTGTGAGTCGTACCCACATGACGAATAAGGTGCCAAAGTCACATACGAAGCGTACAAAGCGAACAAAGGGCAAAAAGGACCTTACGCAAAAAGTGAACAACTGGGAGGGAAAAGCCAAGGCCAACCCCTCATGGAGGCTGAGGCCGACTCCATGGCCTTAGGGGAGATCGAGGCCGACCCCAAGGGGTTGGCCAAGGCCTTTGCCTTTTGACCCCGTCGCTCTGTTGTGCCATCGACTGATGTTTTTGGTGAAAAGGTGTTCGGGTGGTCTTGGCGTGACTATCGTACTCTCGTGAGTCACACTAACGTGAAATAATTGGCGCCTAAGTCACGCATAAGGCGCGCGAAGCGAAAAACACACGTGACTTGAGGGTGCGCACGCTGACCGGTTTGATGTGCTGAAAATTTGACGGTTGACTACGTTGACGGTCTAAGCGAAGCGGGACCCTTAGCGGGCCATTGGGTCCGACCAGAATAGGTTGGGAACATCTGGATATTAGACCATGGGAGCAATGCGTAAACATGATTGCTAAAGCCTTAAAAGGGTTCACTGATTTTTGAGCTTAATAAGCATGATATACATCGTTGAATCCATGGTCACTAGTGGCGATTATGTTGGCTACATGTCAGAACAGATGCATTGGCTTTTGCACCTACTGAAAACACTGCCCAGGATTGAAGAGATCTATCTGGTAAGAGTTTGCGTCCTTATATAGGTATACTCGGTCATATTCATATGAGCATATCCTTAAATTTGTAGCAAATGGTATAAAAGCCACAACCCGTCTTAATCAAGGATTTTCAACTATAGAGGTAGTAGGGAGTGGATTTGAAACCTCTTTTATGGGATTTGCCATAGGGCATGTACGGATATTGAAATAAGCATTATAGCATATATCGCAGTCAACTGTGTTTCTTTCCCTTTTAGCAATGTTGATATTCTTACTTTGGGGGTATGTTATACCTTGAATTAATTGATTTTGTTTCGTGAACTGATTAGGCAGTCCTAATTATGGTGGGTGGAGTGTGGGTTAGAGAGAACGTAGTCTCTATTGTTTGTGGTGGTGCAAAGGCATAATGAAAGACATATATTGTCAGAGTATTATGGACAATTGGTTTTGAAGTTGTATTTGGTTAGAGGGCTAAAATGGAAATTAATTGAGATATATTCCATGAGATCAGCAAATTGAACTGTGTTTGAATTGGTCAACAAGCCCAAGGGAGGTCCGCCAAACCGACAGTAAAATCAGTAGGGGAATGTCAATGTGATTAACTCATTTATCTAAAACAGTCTAACAAGAGTAATATATGAAGCGGTGGGTGTTCTAGTAGTCACCTAGATAGGCCGGATTTAACCGAGTTGGGGCCAACTTCAGCGAGCTAAAAAGGTATGGTCCGGACCCATCTAGTCAGGCCTAATTTTGTTATAGCTTTAGTACTATTGGGGAAGACAACTCCTTACCAATAGAGTATTCCGGTGTTTATTGAATAATATATACTACAATTCTAGATGGACTTTTTATTTGCAAAACTTGTCTCTAAATTTATAATGACATTTTAGTAACATGTCGGCACAATTAAAACTCAGCAATAGTACGGTGTCGCTAAAAGTGGTGTAATAAGTGTCACCAATAAAATTTGGGGGTATCATCACAAAATAAGGCATTGAGGGAAGTTTGTCTATGAATGAATTAATAGCGAAAGAACTCCATGAGAACATATAGGCAGATTTTTGCAGGTGAATGATGGTCAAACCATTGAAAACCTTATGTACTTCTATTTTTTTTAAAAATGCGATACCAAGGCATAGGTATTATCCATCTTCTTCATATCTTTATAGGAATTGAGGAATCGCCTTCAATGACTATATCCTTAAATCCACATTCTGCATCAAAGTAATTGCCTCCCATCCCATCCCAAGCCACCAGTACGCCACTACTTTAACTTACTTTGAATCAAAACAACTTGAACTTTTCTTGGATACACCTGTAAAAAAACTGCCCTTATCGTCTCGAATAACTTGAACTTTTCTTGGATATACCTGTAAAAAAAATGGCCTTTATCATCTCGAATAACTACACCAATCCTAATTGCATTATCATCCTTAAACACCCCAATATCAAAATTTATCTTAAGCATATTGCTTGGTGGAGCACTCCAAATGTTGGGTAGATTTGTTACTACTTTTGAGGGATTGGTTTGAGCTTCCCAAAATTTTCAAAATAAGATAGATGCTAAAGTAAACAGTGTAGTGAACCGTTATGAATTTTTCTTTAACACTCTAAAGGTCTAAAAAGAAAAACTGGGAGTCGCCGTCTTATTTTATGAAGTAAGAAAAAAATAAGAAACAAGCTTGAAAAAACTGATGCTACATAGGCTTCTAATCTATTGAAAGTGACTAGTTATACGGCAGGAAGGCATTAGAAACTCACTACACCCTTTTGGTCTCTACTTTATTTTCATTAATTTTTGGCTTTATAACATGTAACACATAAACATGCAATAATAACACCTTATTCCTAACTTTATAGTTTTGGCTTGAATTCAATGACTGGGGTCAAATGGCCTACGTACCAACTCAAACAAACTAGGATCAAAATTATTGTAGTTGGACACAGATCCTGCGGGCAGCGACTTAGTTTCTAACACCAATATAGGAGAATAGATTTGAAAACTCTTTCTGTAAAACTTGTTTTGTTGACCAAAATTTGGTCGCGGGGAGGGAGATACACTAGACTTCTCTAGACCAAACTAAAAAAGTAAAAATTACCTCTAGATGACGACGACTTAAGACCACCATAGAATAAATCTAGGGTGTGATGTAAATCACTTATATATAAAGAGTGTTTTATGAAAGTACTTAAACTCTCCTCAGAAATGATGTATCCTTCTAAGAAGAAATGATACAAAAGTTAAAGAGAGACTAGCCTCCCTTGAAATGTAACTAAAAAGCCCATTTTATAGATGTGTTTGAATAACCGAAGTGATAACGATAACTTTTGAGTATGAGATTACTGATAGAATCAAATATTTAATCAAAATCGCAGATTGAACAAAAGTCAACTAACCGGTCTGTTTTTGATAAATCGGCCGATTTATCCCATCATTTTTGAATGTTTCTTTCTCAAATTTAGAGACATTATTTGTGCCTAATTCGGTAACTATTTCTGACCGAACAGATGTGATTCAAAGCTTCTGTAGCTTCTTGCGCATAATATTCACTTAGTTTTGATTTACTTTATACTTGAAAGTTTTGATCTTATTCTTTCATTTATATAATGTACCGCGCGTGCACACACACAGAGACAACTTATTCTTGACCCCGAAAACGTTATTTTTGAACAAATAATTTATTCTTACATAAGATTTATAGCAAATGAGATCGTCGAAAGTGGGAATAATCCTAAAGGAGGTAACTCAATTGAATAAACTATTTAATTTATTTTAAGATTAACGTAATTCAAGACAAACATTTTATTCTAGAGGAGCTGTTAGTAAAAAAATATATGTATATTTTGTTAGTTAGCCAATGAGTGAATATTACAAATATATATTAGTGATGTAAAATTTGAGTAATACTGAGACAGTTCCTATACGTACTATTTTATGAAGAAAAAAAAAAGTACGCAATTTGTATGGTATTCGTAATTTGGCTCACTCTGTTATGATGCCAAACAACACAATCATCATCATTTAATATAAACATCAAAGAAATATTCTTTTTATCCTCTTGAAGTCACAAGATAATGTTAATGATCCCAACCTCCAGTAATATCAATAAGCTATATTCTTGGAGGAGGCATACTCTTACCGTTAAACTTGACAAAAAAAAAGGTCTAAACCGGCGAGTCTGTCCGACCTGTAGAAAAAAACCTGGGTATTAAAATGAAGAGCAATCACGATCGATCAAAATTATATTCGTATCCAGCCGGTCCCCGTAAATTTCCGTCCGGGTCGGGCACGGGTTAACCCATGTCCCGTTTTAACACCCTATCCATTTCAGTACTTCACTTGGTTTTCCTCTTGGGGTATCTCATCTCCTCTCACTCTGCCGCCGCCGTTCCTCTCTCTATCCCTCACTTTCACTCGGTCAAAGTCTCAAAGATCGTCAGACACCCCTCTCTATCCGTCACCGTCACTCACGATTCATTTACACCGCCGGCCTCCGTATCACCTTCGCCACCGCCCCTCTTCACCGCCCTTCGTTACGGATTTCTCTGAGGAAGGTGAGACACTCCTTAAATTGATAATGATCGTTTCACTAGGTTGGTTCCTGTTAGCTGCTATTTTTCTTTGGGGTGATATTCTTCAACTCTGATTTCTCTTATTGCGGAGCCATTTTACGTAAATACTAGCATCAGTTATAGTACTTCAATGTTTACTTTAATCTGGTAAACGAAGTGGGTCTCTTGAAAATACGAGAATTTCTACCATCACGCATCTCGGTTTCCTCCGAGTACCACCGAAAAACTCAGAGGAAGACTCCTTGACGGTGTCTTATCTCATAAACAGACGTGGGTTGTTCCCTGAAACTGCTGTTTCTATATGTAAAATGCTGTTTCTGTTGTCCAGCATTCATTTGGCCTTTTGGTGATTATCGCTGCGCTGGATGAAGCTATTGGGTTTTTCTGGGAGGAAAAGTGCCCCTAGAGTAAAATTGACGCTGGGGTTGGGTTTTTCTGGGAGGAGAAGTGCACCTAAAGTTAAAATCGAGGCTGGGGCTGCAGCCATGGCTAAGGGTTTGATTTTCTGAGTGCGGTAGTTGATCAGGTTGGCTCATAAAACACCAAAACCAAAACTGCAACAAAGAAATGACAGCCAATGTTCAATGTCCTTTTTCACTGGATGGCGCCATTTTCGACAGATATTGAGTTGACCGACTGCAGAAGAGAACAAACTAGTGAATATGTTGATTAGTTAAACACAGTTGAGAAAAGATGCCTTTGAAATGAGAACTTGCATTGTTTGGAGCAGGAAAATGTTAAGTGCCGCAGTATTGTAGCATAGGTCAAGGGCTTTTGGAATCACTAGAAAGGTTGGGTGATTAAAAAGGACTTTCTTATGCGTTTTTTGATTTCCTAGAATGCAATTCTACAAAGCTCTTCAATGCAATTCTAATTAGCGCTTGCACACACACAGAGGCACATACACACAATCATGAAATTCATAAAACAATTCAGGAATTCTCTTGTTTCAAAGCCTAGATCAAACAAAGCAATTCTAGGTTAAATTCATGAAAGGATACCCTTTTTTTAGAGCCCAGATCAAACCAATCATAGAAGCCATTTATAACGTTACAAAACAAGAGATTGATCCAATATCAGAAAGAATAAATTGGAAAGAAGCCATAACTATATTCACATACGAAGTGACACCCATGTGATAAAGCATAGTGAGGAGAAAGAAACATGCACCTCTAATTGTGCCAGTATATGAGAGATGCCTTCACATTGTAGAATGTCGTGAGAAGAGATTACTACTTGGGGTCGAGTAGCATACATAGTAAAAAATTGATAAGAATTGGAGACTAATGGGGAGGCAGTGCGGGCAAGTTAGTCGCTTACAGGTAGAATGTTTAAAATATTCAGCGTGAGCAAGTTTAGTGATAAGTGGTAAGTTAGCCGTGGGTGACTTAAGATATTGGCCTTTAATTAACCTGCCACTTTATCAAACGCACTTAATTTGAAATCATTGATTTTCGGTTATAAGTGTTGAATTGCTTTATCAAACACGTCCTATTAGTATTTATGGTGGATCTAATTCATGAATTTTCTAGTGCCCGGATAAAAGAGTTCAGATAAAAGAGTTTCACATTTTGTAAAAGGGTTAAATATATATGAGCACCCTCATGTTTTGGGCGAATTACGAAAATACCCTTGGGTTATTAAAGCTGTAGATACAGATTTGAGGTCAGAAAAGTGTTGCATCCGATGGTCTTGTATTAGAATGAAGGAATTGTATAAATACGCCTACATTTAAAAAACTTTGAGACCCTGTATATTTGTTGGTTCAACATCTCACTTCATCTTCTTCACTTGATCCAAAGCCTACCAAAATTAAACCCTAGCCGCTGTTGCCTCTAGTGCTTCACCCCAACACCAATCCATCTTCACCCCAACACCAATCCAGCTTCACCCCAAACAACCAAGAATTCACCCCAACACCAGTGGAGGGGTGGAATTGGTCAGGCTGATCCACAGCCTCACCAAGTCACGCCTCGCCACAAGCTTCATCTTAATCACCCCTATGTCACATGGACTCTTCAAAGAGCGTGAAGTACCCGTGTCGGATACTCAACACTTGGACATGGGTATGGGATATGTGTTCGACACCTGTCGTAGGATATACTACTAAGAACACTATCTTAAAGTGTTTTTTTTTTAATTCGTTATTGCTTTGAGATGAGATAAGATTTCAATTTAAACAATGTGTGTCACTAAAACACCATGTTACTTAACAGTAACTAATAAATTGTAATAGATAGAAATATTTTTCCTTGTCCCCGTGTCTTGGGTTTTGAAAATTCGATAAATCTGACATTTGGAAACGTATCCGACTTAGACACTCGTACTGTGTCCATGTAACATAGACCACCCCAACCTACCCAAACCTTGTCTGCCATCGCCTCTGGAAACCTAGCCCTTCCCAAACAAATCCTACCCTTCGCCGCCTTCGATGTCCCAACCCCAACTAAATTGAATCCTACTCGGTGCTACCTCCGATGACCCGACACTAACTAAATTGAAGCCTACCCACCATTGCCAAGCTTCGTGTCGCCGACCATTCCCAGTCCATTTTAAATTAATACAGAGCCACCACTACACTCCTGCATCCAACTACCCCAAACCCACTCTATACCAAAACCCTAGCCGGCACCTTGGATTCTCAATAAGAAACCAAAGTCAAACATGAATTTGATGAATTAATCTCGAGGGGCAAAAAGGGGTTTTCAAAAAGGTTTGATAGTGTCACCCGTCATATGGGCATGCTTACAACACATGCGGTCAAATAATCCATTCCCTTGACAGATGAAACACTTCTGCGACTTGTCTCTTATCACAACTTTTGTATAGACTTGGCAAAAAATTAGCGTATCCGGTGGTCAACCGAACCCGCTGCAATGAAAACGGTTATGTGCATTAAAAATGGAGACCTGTTCAGTTTTGACCCATACCCGAACGGACCCGTAAACTCCGGTTTGATTTGGGTTGGATACGGGTTATGTTACGTAGACTCAGTACGAGTCTTCGGGTTGGATACATGTTCCAAGTTTCGGATCCTTCTAATCTTTAAAACATAAACACGGGGACACAACAAAATAGACATCTATTATTAGTTTTTAGTTATTTCTAAGGTAAAATGGTGTTTTAAGTGATGCTCATGGTTTTAATTGAGAAGTTGTCTCATCTTAAAGCTAAACGAATTAAAAGCAACATTATAAGATAGTCTTTATGGTACCATATCCTACGAGTTGTATCGGACGCATATCCAATACCTATGTCCAAGTGGCGAGTGTCCGATACGGGTGCTTAAAGCATTCTGAAGAGTCCATGTAACATATGCTACGGGCTACCCTGGGTTTATTTAGTACATAAAAGTATTTTTACATTTTTTCGTCACCCAGCAACCACTTACAGACGCAACACACTTAGCCGTTAGCAGTTTTAGGGTTTTTCTTATCACTTCTCTCACTTTTGTCGCCGCCCCCCTCTCCATCCTTCACTCAGATCGAGGACATTCTCTCGCTCACAATTAGTTGAGAGAAATATTACTGTTTGGATCATTCCTTGAGAGAAAAATTATCGTACTGATTTTCTAGCATGTTGACTAAAATTTTATTTTTAAGTCATTTTTTTGTGTTTGTTGATAGAAATGTGTTAGCCCCATTGCTTGTTTTGTTAGTATGGTATTGCTAAAAATATATGGAATGATATATTTTGTAAAAGCCAAAAGTTGAACTTCTTTATGTAAAGTCTGATTGAATGTATGGTCATTTTGCGTATTTGTCTCTCTCTCCTTCATGTATATGGTATAAAAGGGAAACTGTAGATTCCAAATTTCTATGTATAATGAGCAATGAAGAGCAGGGAGCTTTTGGTCATGTTCATATTCTTAATTCATAACAAAAGTAATCCAGTTAGATTTTTTTGTTGCTCATTTCTATACCGTTCAACCAACATGATGTAATGTGTGGTACTTCAAGCCTATTTTGTGTGCAATGGGTCATTGGATCTTTGTTGATTGGTTGTTTTTGCCGTTGTAGGATCAACGAAATTTATGAACTAGTGGTACATTTGCCGAACAATGCGAACATGGACAGTTCGTTGGATGCAAGAAGATTGATGGAAGTGTAATTGTGACTTACAAGACTTAAAGTGAAGTTGAAGGAACTAGAGGGGACTATATGCAATTGACCCTTCATATAATTGCTAGTCGGGTCTAGATCAATCCAGTAGGGCCTAGATCAATCCAGTAGGGCCTTTGGACAAGCCCATCTCTTGTTGTTCACTTCTCAAAAATCTAAGTCTCACCGTCGCATATCTGCTATCTTAAAATTGCCAATGGCCGCTTGCATATCTTCATCGCCTTCATTAGTTTTCTTCTCCTCTAATTTTGTTCGAACTCATGGAGAAAAACCTACTTCACTCTCATGGAGTTCCTCATTTCCACAGCTGAAGCTCTCTGTCAATTTATTCCCAAGCCCTTCAACACTCACACTCAACCAGGTATGTTCAAGATACTCAGTTTCTTCGACCCTCATCTTTTAAGTTTGTTTTACTTGCACTATGGTGATGACTGATCATTCCTCTAGGTAAAACATCTTTTAGTTTTTGCAATAAGGTTTGTATTTGAATGTATGTTTTGGTACTCTTCAGTGGTAATATGATTTGTGTATTTAGGTAAATGAATTGATATTACGATTTTCTGTATATCAGCAATCCACTGGTTTATTTTTGAACATCATTAGTGATTACACCGTACTGTAAGTTTAAGCTTACGTTGTTAGGCAGTTATACAAACAATGTTATCCAATTCAACCAAATGGATGAGAAATGCACAAATATGTTAGAGACATTTCTCATCCATTTGGTTGAATTGGATAAACTTTGTTTGAAGATTTCAACTTGAATTGGATAACATTTCTCAAATTGCATACTCAATAAGTTAATACATTGCCTTTCTTTGCTAGAAACACATATTCTGGAGTTCAGTTTCGGCAGCAAGGATATTTGCTGCATTATTCTATGTATGACTTATCTTGGTTAATTGTGACCTTTGTGCCAAAACATGAACTAGTGTGTTCTATTCTATTCAATTTTGGTGGTCATGTCCACTGCTTAAAAACAACGGAGAGAAAACAGTAGCTAGCTAAAATGTGCACATTGTATTATGTCTCGAAATCACCCTCACCCTTGTCCTCGAGGGTCACATCAGGGAAGATGAGTTCATGACACCTTGACTTTGTTCGCCTTTTAGTTTGCGTCATTGCTAATTATCACCAGCAAAACAGATAAAGAAAGAAATTCATTTGCCATCTCTTAGTCAGACCAGATTCCTTCTATCAAGAACTTCTTGCATCAATGACCTGGGCCAAACTCTTTTTCCTGATTGAAATCTAGCCTGCTAGCTCAAGTTCACTTAGTAAGGATGGAATTGGCCAACTGGAATTGACGTGGATTGCTGGTGGGAAGGCGCTTCACAGTCACTTCGCCTGATCCTTTCTGAAGATTGCAAATGGCTGCAGGATAAGGGGTAGCTGTTTCGCGAGACCACAGGCGAAGCCCACTTGCTGGTCTACATCCTGCATGAATAGAAGGCCGTTCAGGATGGATCTATTAACCTAAGTGGCTTGAGGCAGCTTAATGAATTCCCAAGGGTATTATGTACATATAGTCACATCATGTAATGCTGGCCACAAAACAACCCTTTTTTAACTGAAAGCTCAACTATTCATCTCTTTCAAAGCTGAAAGAGCTGAGTGGCAGTCATTCATCTTCAGGTGTTTGACGCAATTGAGAAAAACTGCTTGGCAGGCCAAGCTTGATAATTTTGATTTAATCTGTCCCGTCAAACTTTCCCATAGCCAACTTCACCACCTCTCCAACTGTTTTTATCTCCCTCAATTTGGTGCTGGTTCTCTCCCGCTCGCCTCCCGCATGGTTGCCAGTGACATTGTCAAGGCAAAGTGTTGATTCCCTAGATTATTGCATATCTCCGATTACATCACCTTCAAATGTCCAACTTCCACTCTACAACTTGAGCCGCTCGAACTCTGTGAGCCATGCTCGGGCCTGATAGAAATTGTGATTTACTTGGTTCCAAACTTAGTAAAAAGTAATCACCTTGAATCTGGATTCTTGACTAGTGTTTCTGGATTCTACTCGAACCTGTCTTCGAGAACAGGAATGAAAATATTATGAGAGATCCTCGCTTTTGTTGCTTTGCTAGGAGTCCATGCACAATGTGCTTGGTGCTTTACTAAAAGCTCTGCACATATATACTAGCATCTTCAGTAGATGATATATGCTAGGTTGTTTCACTGTTCTCGTAGTTGCACCTTAACGCAACACAACACAAAGCCTGCGTTTAGATTGCAAGAGGCAAGTCTTGCCTTTTGCTTTTTGACACCAAGTGAAATATTGATAGTCCTACATTTGTAATGTGAGGATGGAGTGCTGTTCTATGCTTTTTCCTTGAGGTGCTCTCTAATCTTATCTGACAATATACTCACACTGCATATAAGGTGCAAAAGATAGCAGTCTCCATTCTTGATCTATCACCTGGACTGCAAAATGTTAACTGTACCTCTGCTTTAAGGAAGAATAACAAATCTTTTATTTCTTGCCTATTTTGTAGGGATTTATAGTTCAAGCCGCGTGGACACGAAGATCCAGAGGTGAACTTGCGAAAAAGCCAAACAGAAAATCCTGGAAACAAAAGACTGATATGTATATGAGGCCATTTCTACTTAATGTTTTCTTTTCAAAGCGATTCATCCATGCGAAAGTGATGCACCGTGGAACCAGCAAAGTGATATCAGTTGCTACAACCAATTCCAAGGATCTAAGGAACACTTTACCTTCTCTCACTGATGTTAATGCCTGCAGAGTCGTAGGGAAGCTGATTGCTGAACGATCAAAGGAAGCTGATGTTTTTGCAATGTCTTATGAAGCCAGGAAGGACGAGCGGATTGAGGGGAGGCTTGGGATTGTCCTCGATACCATTAAGGAGAGCGGTATCATATTTGTCTAGTCTTATCCTCGTTCCATCCTAGCATGTTTATTGGAGATGAAAGAGAGTAGTTCCAGGAACTTTTCCAGTTCTTTTTATGCTGAAACTACAATCAAGTATTTTGGGTTCTTTACATATGTGATTCTGCAATCCCTGTAAAATTGGCTGCCATTCTTGCATGTTGTTAATGTAGATGTATACTGTTGTGTAGTTACATAGTTTCTTGCATGTTGTTAATGTAGATGTATACTGTTGTGTAGTTACATAGTTATACATAGAGTTGGGAACATTATATTTCTAAGGTACTATACCACACCAAAAATCAAACACATTTCCGGTTCCCCAATCCGAACACAAGATATATAAGACCATGTCGAATTTTCATATACACCACTCCTTAACAGATTAATGGGAACATTATATTTCTAAGGTACTCTTGATGCTGCTACAACAGGCCAATGAACTTTTCCATCCCAGAAAAGTGCTCTTTCAAAAGCAATTGCCGCCAAGAATGGTCCATAGTTATAGTTTATGGTACGATAGTTATATGCATATATTCTGCTCTTTCAAAAGCAATTCAAAAGTTCTCAAGTTGCTCTATAGTTCATATTTTTACTCTTTCAAAAGCAATTGCTGCCAAGAAGAATCCATAGTTATATGCATATATCCTGCTATATGCCCATATATCCAGTGCATTTTCACTTTTGTGTACCTTTCTTGATCACTACTGCCATTCGTTAAAAATCTCTTTTCTACTATTTTGAGCCATGGATTGAAATTTCTCAAAAATTCCAGATTCATTACATAAGCATAGAAATTGCTATTTAGTATGAATACAGGCATAATTTTGAGAATATATTATACGTCTGTTCTTTATACCTGCATACAAAAACTTGGCTGCTACGAAAGAAAGAAATATTGAATGCTAAAGTTAATGTATAATTGTGTAATTGCACAACAGTAGACATGTACATTAACAGGTAATAAGAATGGGAGCCAGTGTGAGAAGGGTTGCAGATCATGCGTAAAGAACCCAAATACTGAATTGAGTTTTCAGAAAAAAAAAAACAAAAAACAAAAAACAAAAACAATGTGATAATATGTCTTGGATAAAAAAAATCCGGAATGTGTGGGAGTCCCACATCGGTTATTCAGAGAAGGTTACAACTTAGTCCTAAGTATATAAGTCTTGTCCCAAAAATATTATTTAGAGAAAGTCTATCACGACCCGAACCCACGGGTGAGCCTATGAACCAGATCCGTGACCTGTCGCAGGTCCACTAAGTCTCAACCCAGGGCTCTGCCAAACCTTACCACAACCTGTACTCATAAATTAATCCCACTACTAAATTTTACACAATAAATTTCACTACAAAGAGCCTCACTTAGAAATTTCTCAATGATGAAATACACCTTTAATTATGTCACTGACAATTACGAATAATTTGAAGAGGCCTAAGCTCATTACGTAAATCCGTTCATGACAAACTACCACAAGACTAAAATTCTAAGTCAATAGATATTTCATTAATTTAATAATTCTCTTTGGGCGTCCCTCCTTCGATGGCTCATAGGATTGGGCCGCTCTTAGACCATCACCTGAAACTAAAACAATGAGTGAGAGCCCATCAAGTACGCAGGCCACGTTCCTAAAATAGGTTTTGGGGTTTAATAAACATGCCATGAATTCTTCGTTTCAAAACTGGTAATAATTCCACCAAAGTTACTATACATACATATACTTTAATAAGCAAATCATGCTTGCAGGAAAATCTTCCAAAACGATTCCACAATGGTATTTAACATTGAATGAAACCCCAACTCACTTTTTCATGGTATGCTGCGATCACTCCCCCGGGTCACTCCGAGACGGAAGCAGGTCTTCGGAGGGCATCACGCCTAGTTTGCTTGGCAGTTGGGCGTTGGGTCTTCCCCACCGCTGCCAAGCCTGTGAGACTCTGTAAGGGCTTGGATTGGTGGCTAGATCAAAGGGGTTCTCTGGCCACACCGACGCTGTGGGAGCTAGTCTTTCCAGATAGACAGAGCGACGCCGTGCGGGGCAGGCTGGGTGAATATATGATTCGACAGTCCATGGAGCACCGACGGCTGTGGACCCCACGATGATGTGTCACTCTCAGGGAGCGCCACGTGTCGATTGATGACATCATCATCTCAACCTTTATAAATAAAGGTCTTGAAAATTCATTTGGGGACTGGACTTCAACATTTTTTACTTTCTCACTCTTGAATCCTAGATAGAGAAACATACAGGACGTTGATTCTGGACCTAAGCATCAGACCTTGACTATCATCGTATATTCGCATCGCGCCATCGCCATCGCCCTCGTAGCACTGTCACCCTCAGGGTCTGTCTGGAAAGCCTTTGGTCTCTGCCCTTGCTCCATCCTTGTTGTGTCTCACATCACTCTACTTGGCATCTGATTTGGACTGCATACCTTGTGGCACCTCTACGTCGACTGCGAACCCACTTTTCTTGGCATCATTTTTGACGACTCTGCTAGGGAGGTGAGCATCTCAGTGCAGTCATCCTTTACCTGACACACCCAAGTAACCATACCTCAGCAATGCAGGACTACTAGGGCTACTAGCCAAAGCCTCAACGCTGCCATCCAAGAGGAGCATCACCTCGAGGACCAAGAGAAGACTAGCCACAACCAACTCTAAGCTCTCCAAGGATGGATGCACCCAATGTAGCCGCGTTCGTCAAGGCCACAATCCAACACCTTACTCCTACCATCACCGAAGTCCAAGATTCTCAATCTTCTCTCATGGCTGTTATCTTAGAAATGCAAAAATCAATCCAAGTCTTGACTTCACAATCGCCGACTTCTCAAGGCCTCAGAGCTCCCCACCCTGTGCCCGTTGCTCACCCGTGTCATCCTAAGCTTTGGGGTTGGCCCCTCCTGCTCATACTTAGCCTTTAGGGCCTGGGCTAGTTCTGGACACTGCCTAGGTCCCAGTGTCGTGACCACCGCTGCCTTGGTCCTCCGGGCCCTCGACAATAAGACTCGCGACACCTCAGCCTACGGTGCCATGCCTTACCCTTGCTAGAAGCACTTTAGAGACTCACAACTCAATTGAAATAGAGCCTAACCTGAACATAACCAACCGGAACCTGAACACAAGTCATTCCCCCAGCTTACTCCATCGACCCTTTCAGACGACCGGCCCCAGCCGTTGACATTACCCATATGCAAACCATACCCCAACAAGTTGCTCCCCACCACCAACCCCTCTCTACCATTGGCATCCCCTCAATGCCTCAGATTGCCTCATCTGGGGGCTTTGGTGCCAGGATCATCCATACAGGGCATAAACCCTCGCATGCTTCGTATGTCACCAAGCATGACCTTGACGCCATCCTCCGCCATCTCAAGTAGTCATCCCTATCACACTCCCCCTCTAAGCTGTTTGGCCATGCTCCCTACTCTGGCAGCCTTATTACCAAGCCCTACCCTATTAAGTACAAGCAACCATCCTTAACCCTGTTCAACGGCAAAGAGCACAATGCCCACGAGCACCTCACCGCTTTTGTTGGCTCCCTGGAGCACTACGGGGAGGACGACACTTTGAAGCTTCAAGAATTTCACAAGTCCCTGACTGACCTCGCCTACTCTTGGTATCATCAAATTCCTGACTGAACTATCCATTCCTGGGCTGACATAGTCCAGCTCTTTCTCGACAAGTTTCACTATGAGACGGAGCTTGTGACCATCGTTGACATTGTCGGAATCTGCCACAACCCTGGGGAAGACCTCAACACCTATGTCACACGATTTCATCATAAGTGCTTGGAATGCACTGACTTCAGTAAGGATGAGACCCTTGTACCCATCTACATCAAGAACAGGGTCTACCTCAAAAACCTCCAGCTTCGATCTTGAGGACATCTCAAGGAAGCTGCACGATGCACCTATGACTCGATCGGTCCGTCAAAGACCCCGAAGCCCTAAATTCAACTTGCCCTGGCTGCGACGGTGGAAACAGGTAGTGACGACGACAATAGCCAAAAGTTCCAATCTCACGGAAGGGATGGCCCCCTGACAAGAGAGGGCAGCCGACACCTGCCCCGAAATACCCATGTGACTTGAAGACTGTCGAGCTCTCCTCGAGACTTGGATCAATGACAATACCATAACCCTTTCATATGCCCAATCCGAACCTACCTCGGAAGAGCTCTCCCATCCCAACTACTGCCCCTATCATCGAAAGGTCGGTCATGGCCCAAGTGGTGCAGGGGCCTTAAGTTTGGCTTCGCTGACAAGATTGCGTCTGGAGAGCTCAAACTTTAAGTACGAGACATATGGCCCGCTCGATAAAGCTCTGGCCTGCCTTGTGCATTTTCCACACTTGCATTTTTTTTCCTTCATTTTGCAAGTTTCCATGTATGTCATCCCCATGTACCAAGGCATGTTGCCTATCTTTGTTATCAATGAAGTTACATTTTCCAGACTTAGAAAATTTTCAAGCTACATTGCTCTTGCACAAGTCTGCTGACACTACCCTTGATACCATCACCCACTCCACTGGGGGCTTCACCCTTTCCCAACCCCTTCAGCCTCACACCCCATAAAAACTTGGTACATGGTGCGCTAGGTGGCTCGAGACACGCTACTAAGTCTCAACTCTGTCAGTTGACATTTCCCCAGGCCTCGCGACCGCCCTTGCTAGGTATGCATGCAGTACGTCTTGCCGACCCTCCCCTGCCTCTGTGACTTAGCAGGTCATCGATGCCAGACCCAACACCCTAAGTTCCATCTCCCTCTCATCTCAACGTCTTGTGGTCGCGGCCGTATCATCACCCCTCATCCATTTTTTGGCATTTAGAAAAAAATTTCCTTTTTCGCAGCCGGTCATCAACGATCACCCTCAGCACCCTTGTTTGAGCTCAACACTAAAAAAAAAAATTTTAACAAAATTTTTTTACCCCCTCCATCCTATGCTCCTTCCAACACTTAGAAAAATTTTCAAAATTGTTTCATATTCCCCTTATACTCCCAACATTCATGCACTCTCTTTATCTTCATTCACTCTTCCTCTCACATTTTCCTCTCTTCCCTCACCACCAAAAACCCCAACACCCTTTCCCCACTTTTCATACTCTCTCTCTTTCTTTCTTATGGAATAATTATCTTTCATTCACCCTAGCCTACCCCATCCTTCTATCTTCCTCCTTGGAGCAAGGCAAAAAATTTTTAAATAATCAAAGTTAAATTTTCAAATTCAAACAGTTGGGCAAAACCCTACTCGCGAGAACCCCGCCCAACCCCTGCCCTGACTCGCTCGCCCTTTCTTTCTCCTAGCCCCATGCCCAAGTCCATAATCCATTACCCGACCTACCTGCAACCCGACCCGCGTCCCACTCAGACCCTAATCCTCCCAAAAAACCCTAATCTTCCATCTCTTTCTCTAGCCACCGCCACCTATGGCCCTCTCCCTCGACCTCGCCCTCTATGCTGGAACACCCCTCGCCGGTGACCATCCCCCCATCCCTCCATCGGCCTCGGCCTCCCTTCCTCTCTCCAAGGTCCAGCGACATCTCCCCGCCGCCGTCAAGCTTCCCTTTTCCCCTTCATCTCTCCGTCTCCTCCCCGCCCCTGGCCTCAGCCAACTCCCCCCATCTCCGTCTCCCTCAACCTAGGTCATCCCTCATCCCTCTTCATGTCTTCTCTCCCCCCAGTGGCAAGTCCCCGCAACCCCACGGCCATACCTCAGCCTCGCATTGCCGGGCGACTACCCTTCCCCTTCACCTTCTTTCCACTTCCCATCTCCCCTTCGCCCTAAGCTCGGCCTCGGCCACCTCCCCATGACTACCCTTAGCCGCGACCACTACCCCCTCCCTACCTCCCTTTTCCCCCGCCCCCTGGCTGGCCACAGCAGCCCCGCCGCTACCACGCCATTACCTCTCATCTTATTTCTTCTTCAACCTTCCCCTGTCTCCCTAAGAAACCCCGGGGCCGACCCTTGCAACCCTCGGCCATCCACATAGGCCCACAACACGCCCACCACCCCTTTGGTCACTTCCCAAGGCCGAACACCAACATCATCGCCAGCATTCTCACAAACACTATAAAAAAAAAACTCATTATGATGACAAATGAGGGCCTCGTGCCACCCATTCACGTTACTCTCCCCCTTACTCATTTCTACATTCTTTTACACTAAGAACGTATTTTGCAATTTTGATCACGCCAAGCGCCGCGACGACCCCCCGACATCAACGTCCTTGGTAGGTGGTGCAGGAGGCACTCAAACCACCTACTTCTACTCATTGTTCAATGCTCATCACCATGCCTCGGCATCACAAACCCCCCGTCGCCCTCGCGCGGGTACTGTCTCTGCGACCTCCATCACTCGTGCCTGTGCATTGTCACCGCGACCCCTATCACCCTCGGGAGGGCGCTGTCTCTACGAACTTCGTCGCCCGTGCCTGCGGGTCGTCACCGCGACCCCCGTCGCCTGAGCGTCGTGTTTGCGACCCCCATCGCCGGTTGCCCAAACACCGTCTCCGCGACCCCCATCGTCAGCGCCCGCGCGCAGACACTTCGACACCGTCGCTCACTCCCGGCGCCAACTACGTGCCCTTATGCCCTATTATTGTGCCCTTGTGTCCACACCCAAACATACTCAGGCTTCAGTAGGTGGTGTACGGGGTGGCTCGAGCCACCTACTCTTCATCCTCGTCATGCAGTGACGACATCAACAACTCTTGAGCTAATAAACATCATAAATTCTTCTAAATGTGAACTTATGAATATACGTGCAGTGCCCGCTAGGGTTGCCCCTCCGCGCCCACCACACGTAGGGGGGCTTATGTTTCCAACCTATCTTAGTTGCACCTAAGGGCTCTGTTGGGGTCCTATTTTGCATGACACGTCGGCACAAGCAATAGTCAATATTCAACGCTTCCAACCGGTCAAAACATGCATGCTCAATTCACGTGCACTTCTCACTCTTGTTACGTTAGTTCGTCACTAAGAAACTCATCTTTTCGCGACGCCTCATGATGCTTTGACCGTCGTACATCTCACGTCGCCTATCAGTGCACCTTGGCACTTGCTCAAGGAGGTTGGCCTTGGCCTTCCCCTTGGGGTCGGCCTCGGCCTCAGCCTTCCCTTCGGGGTAAGCCTCGACCTCCCCTTGGGGTTAGCCTTGGCATTCCCCAAAGGTTGCCCTTGGCCTTCCCCCAAGGGTTGCCCTTTGGCCTCCCCCTTAGCACATTCACTTCTCTTTAGGGGACCATGCGTCATCCGCATCTGGCGTTGACTCCGCGACGCTCATCGCCAGTCGCCTGGGCGTCGTCTCAGCCACCCCAGTCACCAGCGTCTGCGCGATAACTCTGCAACCCCTGTCGTCCATCACCCAGGCACCGTCTCCTCGATCCCTGTCGCCCGAATGCCGTCTCTGAACCCCTATCATCCGTGCCTGCGCCCATCACCATACTCACTCCGCTACGTCCATGCGCTGCGCCGCTGATATAGCTGTGCCCCCTGGCTCTCTGTCACACTATCGTGCCCCCAGTACCTCACTCACTGCGCCGTGCCCATGCACTGCACCACTGATACAGTCGCGCGCCATGGCTCTCTGTCACACTAATACGCTCCTTGCATTGGTCCATCCTTTCACCACACCATGTGCACATTGCCTTGATCGTGGAACATGGTTTGACCCATTTTTCGGAGTGTGCAACATCCTGCGAGAATAGGCGACTCTTCCAGGACACTACCTTTGCTAGGGAGCTTTTCAACTCCCCTTCCGCCAGGTAGACGACTCCTCCAGGATACTACCTTGACGCACTCCGAGTGCTCCGGCACAAGAATACCTGCATGGATAGGCAACTCCTCCGGGACACTGTCTCTGCCAGAGAGCTTTTCAACTCCCCTTCTCCCAGGTAAATGGATCCTCCGAGATGCTACTTCAGCCTCTTAGGTAAACGACTCCTCTAGGATGTTACCTTGATACGCTCAAAGTGCTCCGGCACAAAGACTCACCCGAGGGGGTAGACGACTCTTCCAGGACACTATATCCGCCAAAGAGCTTTTCAACTCCCCTTCTGCCAGGTAGTGGGCTCCTCCGGGATGCTACCTCTGCTAGTCGGGTAAACGGATCCCCTGGGATACTACCTTGATGCCGTTCAAGTGCTCCAACATAAGGGCTCACCCGCGGAATAGGCGACTCCTCCGGGACACTATCTCTGCCAGGGTGTCTTCGTGACTGGCTTACGTGCTCCGGCACTTCGGGGTTGCGTCGGTACCCCCAGGGACTATGACTCCCGGGTCACTCTGAGATGGGAGCAGGTCTTCGGACGGCATGGCGCCTAGTCTACCTGGTAGTTAGGTGTCGGGTCTTCCCCACCACTGCCAGGCCAGTGGGACTCTGCAAGGGCTTGGATTAGTGGCTAGATCAAGGGAGTTCTCTGGGCATATCAACCCTATGGGAGCCAATCTTTCCAAATAGACAGAGCGACATTGTGCGGGGCAGGCCGGGTGAATATTCGATTTGACAGTCCATGGAGCACCGGGGCTGTGGATCCCTCGGTGACGTGTCACTCTCAGGGAGTGCCACCTGTCTGTTGATGACATCATTATCTCAACCTCTGTAAATAGAGGTCTTGAAAATTCATTTGGGGACTGAACTTCAACATTTTTTACTTTCTCACTCTAGAATCCATACAAGACCTTGACTCTGGACCTAAGCATCAGACCGTGACTACTGTCGTATATTCGCATCGCACCATTGCCCTTGCAGCACTACTACCCTCATGCTCTGTCTGGGAAGCCCTTAGTCTCTGCCCTTGCTCCATCTTTGCTGTGTCTCACATCACTCTACTTGGCATCTGACTCGGACTGTATTCCTTGTGGCACCTCCACGTCAACTGCGAACCCACTTTCCTTGGCATCAAAATTCAAGTGCCTATCGCTTTCGAAGAGAACGGATCTTTTTATCGAAGGATCAAAAAAAGATTGAACCGCCGAATTGGAAAAATTGGGTGGTTCATACAAATTCAAAAATTAGAGCAGGAGGAATTGTCGCTAAATGTAAGTTCCAAAATGTCTGAGACTACAAATTCTTGATTACATGGACAAAATCCGTGCGATACAAAAGTAAAATGTCATGAGAAAAGTGTTGAGACTCGTTCACTTTTCAAAGTACCCTTTTTAATGCGCCAGCGACCAAGTCTCAAGGGGGCATTTGTAGAAGAGTAAATTTTATGCCAATAATAGATTTACACGGGTCATTTATTTGTCATGAAATTAAATGGTCAATGACAAATAAGAAGCTGACACGTGTATCACTACGTGGTCGAATAACAATTTGCCACGTGTGTTGTTCCATAAACATGGTATTTATCTTTTTACAAAATTAAGAGATAATCATCAAAGAAGTACAGTTCTGTAGGGACACTCCCACCTACCCCTATATATATAGGATGGCCCTAAGAGGTGAAAGCAAGAAGTGCTCCAAGTTAACCAGACAGAAGTCTTCCAAGTCAACCAAAAGAAGTCTCCAAGTCAGCCAGCCAAACTCTACTCTTCCAAGCCAGGGCTCTTTCAACCTGAAGACACAAATTCTTCAAGTTGGAGGGTACATCTAGACCTGGCAAAAAAGAGACCGTACCCGGTCCAAAATACCAGGTACGGGTACCAATATTCAATACCCGCCAAAATCTGACCCGTACCCGACCCGACCCGTAATTTTTAGGTAAATGCGGGTCGGATACGGTTTACCCGTATACCCGTTTTTCAGGCTATATATAAAAAGAGATGCTTTTTTACCCTAGCCCTAACCATTCTTTTTCATCTTTTCTCTCAATCTCACGTCGACTCAAGGCGGCGCAGCCCCTCACTTGAGATTCACCGGTGACCGAGACAAGCGACCACCGTCAACCCCTTCATCCCTCACTCTATCTAAGGCCACTCAACCACATCACTCTTCTGCTGCCGATCGGAAAGCCCACATCTGTCGCCGCTGCAGATCGAAGGTTCCACCATCCTTTCTCCTCTCAGTCTCTAACACATCGACAACGACATCGCTGACGGCATGACCTCCTCCACGGGCCACTTCCGGTCTTCCACCATCACGGATCTACTTCCACGGTCACAGATCGACTTCCACCGTCACAAATCAGATCGACTTCCACCGTCACAAATCAGATCGACTTCCACCATCACAAATCGTATAAAAAATTTATTGTTAATAGATTTTGTTTTTTGATATTTTTTGGTACTTGTTTGGTATGTAATTGTTTGATCCGTGGAATCAATACAAGTGAGATTGAATCTTGTCTTTCTATTTTGTGCTGTGTAATTGGCATTGTTAATGTTAATATTGTATAGATTGTAGATTTTTGGTTAATAGAAAGTGATTAAAAAAATGTTGAAGAAATTTTGGAAGATTGCCCGGTTACCCGCGGATATACCCGAATTTGTCCGGGTAGGGTACGGGCATGAAAAATGACTACCCGTAAAAAATCGGATAATTTTTACCCGAACCGAGTTTACCCGTATCCGACCGGGTATTACCCGTACCCGGCGGATTTACCCGTTTGACAGGTCTAGGTACATAATTTAAATTCTAACATTCAAGCCGTTCGTCACATCAGGCATTCAAGCCGTCCATCGCGTTAAACATTTAAGTAGTCTATCGTGTGAGACATTCAAGCCGTTCGTCATGCAATTCATTGAGTGTTCGAACGAACTCAATCAAACTTGCCGTTTGATCTGAAAACGAGCTACAAGCCTTTGGTCAAGCATTAAAGGATACATCATTCAATTCGTTCATTGCGGAATTCATCAAGTGTTCAAACAAACTCAGTCAAACTCACCGTTTGATCCGAAAACAAGCTGTCAAGCCTCTGGTCAAGCGTTAGTCAAAAGAATAATTAGAGGGCCGTCAAAAGAATAATTAGAGGGCCTTTTCTTTGTATAAAGATTTATTCAAAGAATTGTACTCACTTTTTAAATCAATACAAATATCATTTGTTGCTAATTTTCTTGTCTTATCTACTCAAAATTTTTGTGTACACCCCCAAAATTAGTAAACATTGTAGCCAACACTGGGTGTCCTATACCAAGCAATTTGTTTAAGATTAATTTGATGTACTAGTGTTCAAGGAAAACAAAGCCCTGATTCAATTATCGGAGATGATGCAGTCAGTTTTTTTTTTTTGGCTAGTATATCCAAGAAATTTTAGGTTATTTGGATTCAGAGCAAGTTGAAGCACTGGCAGTTTGGGAGGGGAAGCAATCACTCTTGGTGCAGAATGTGGATTTAGGAATGTAGCCATTGAGGAGATTCCTCGATTGGTATAATAGCTTTGAAGAAGATGGATACTAACCTCTGCCTACCATCATAAACCATGTACCTAATACTTTTGGTCAATAATATAGCATATTATCAACAAAAAAAAATAAAGAAAAAAGAAAATACACATGTTTTTCTATTATTTGACCATCACTCACCTACGTAAAATTGCCTAAATGTTCTCATATAGCTCTTTCACTACTGATTCATGGACGTAACTTCCTCAATGCCTCATTTTGTGATGGAAACCATCAAACTCAATGACACTTATTACACCACTTTTTGCGACATACTACTACCTTCACTTATTTTTAATTGTCCGGACATGCTACTAAAATGCCATCTTAATTTAGAGAGTTTTCATCAATAGGAAAAAATATTGGATGAAACTACTCAAGCCAGGATTGTAGTTTAAATTATTCAATAAATACCCATGTTGTCTATAGGTAACGAGGAGTTGTATTCCTCAGCGGTACTAAGGCTATGATGAAATTAGGCCCGGTAAGATGAGTCAAAAACCCTTTAACCCAGCTCGCGTGTCCTGGTCTAGCCCACACCTTTATAGCTCGCTAAGTTGGCTACAAGAACACCTAATGCCTCATATATTCCTCTTCTTAGATTAATGAGTGAATTACGTTAAGATCCCTTACTTATTTTACTATCGGTTTCACAGACCTTCATTGGGCTTGTTCACCAATTCATACACAATTCAATTTGCTGATGTCATGGAATATGTGTTGGAATTGGGTTTTAAACCCATTGTGGAGAAGCAACTTTGACTCAATTTTTAAATTGGTTCCAAACCATATTTTGGTTTGGAACAAATTGATTCATGATCCTCTATTGGAATAGATGATCATGGTATATTCACATGTTTAAAACAAATGGAAGGTGAATGAGAAAATTGACGTTGAAGTTTGTGGTTCAATTTAAAGGGAAGAGAGAATCCCATGTAGAAGAATTAAAGTCAATGTTGTCTCTTTATAAGGCTTAGCTTTGAGCTAAGGATTGGGCCCTTTGGGGGTACCCATGTTTTGTAAAGAGAAAGGACATAGGTTGACCCAAGGTCCACCACACACGCGCGCGCCGCCCTCCCCGGTCCGAGGCTTGGGCCCATTAGGCTTTATTCTTTTTGGGACAAAAATATTTAAATAAATTTATTTATTTATTTTCTTTTTCGAAGGTTGTGACCTTTCCAGTTAGCAGTTTTTTCTGTGAAGAGTTGCACCCCCCCAGTGAATACACTGTGTATAAAAACGAGTCAGTTACAGAAGTTAAATATACAACTGAATCCTGAAATTATTTTCTGTAATATTCTGTCTCTGAATTTCCTGTGTCCAAAAGAGTTATGTGCCATTGTTTTGGTTCGCCGGGTCTGCAATTTGGAGTGCTCCTATTTCAGACATATTGCCGTTGTATCCTGGGAGACTGTCGTCAAGAATCGTCAGCACCGTTGCGGGACGAATAAGTCTTAAGGACAGTGAATCAAATTCACGCCTCGGTTCTCCATTGTTGTTTGTCTGATTTTGCTGTGAGTTAATTTTAATTGTTCTTGCTAATACTGTTTGTTCTGTTTAGTAAACTACATTTCAGTATTTTCGTACTTAGTTGATTTCTGCACAAGTATACACAAAGCCTATATTATTCCCAATAATCTTAAGACTTATCCGCACTTTGTGTTGCATGTGTAGAAACAGTATTTCCAAAATAGTGTTTTCAATTTCGTTTTCATATTTGATTATGTCAAGCATATACTAAAATTATTTTCAGTTTTTGAATTTAATTTTAGTGATACTAGACTCTGTTTCATACTTTTGTGATAGACTGGACTGTTTATTAATTGTTGTTATATTATGTTCATAGATATAACAATGGCTACTAGTGAAACCAATCCAGAAAGTGGACCGGTTAATCCCAACGTGCAGCATAGTGGTGGGACTGTGTATGCGACACCTTATGTGGCATCTGTTCATGGTTCCGTTGGACTTGGTGAAAGACCGGAAAAGTTCAACGCAAAAGATTTTAAGAGATGGCAACAGAAAATGTTGTTCTATCTTACCACCTTGAATTTGGCAAGGTTCTTGCAAGATGATGCACCAGATCTTGGTCAAAATCCTGACCGGCAAACAGTGGCTGCCATGGATGCTTGGAAGCATTCAGATTTCTTGTGCAAGAACTACATCCTCAATGGATTGGACAATGCGTTGTATAACATATATAGTCCAATGGTCAATGCGAAAGCATTGTGGGAATCCTTGGAAAGGAAATACAAAACGGAAGATACCGGCTCAAAGAAATTTGTAGTCGGCAAATTCCTTGATTTCAAGATGGTGGATTCCAAGACTGTGATCAGTCAAGTTCAAGAGTTTCAGCTAATTCTACATGATATTCATGCGGAAGGAATGGTACTTGGAGAGTCCTTTCAAGTGGCTGCTTTGATTGAAAAATTGCCACCCACTTGGAAAGATTTCAAGAACTATTTGAAGCATAAACCCAAGGAGATGAAGCTCGAGGATTTGATTGTGAGATTGAGGATCGAGGAAGATAATCGCTAGTCCGAGAAGAAGGCCGGTAATTATCATCAAGAGGCCAAGGCAAATGTGGTCGAGCAAGGTCCATCAAAGAGGAGAAATTTTTTTGATTCCGATGGTCCAAGCAGAGCAAGCGGCTCAAACTTCAAAGGCGGTGAGAAGAAGAAGTTCAAAGGGAACTGCTATGTGTGCGGCAAAGCTGGCCATCGTGCTAAGGATTGTCACAAAAACAAAAGAAACTTTAAGAAAGGAAAGAATTCTCAAGCCAACGTGACCGAAGTTACCAAAATCAGCGAGGACGTGACAGATTTGAATTTATCTGTGGTGGTATCCGAAGTCAACTTGGTTGGAAATCCCAAACAGTGGTGGGTAGACACGGGCGCTACTCGACATGTGTGCTCCGAGCTAAGTATGTTCACTACATATAAGAGCGCCAACAACGAGAATCTATTCATGGGAAACTCTTCTTCTTCAAAGGTGCTAGGAATGGCAAGGTGGTCTTAAAGATGACATCCAGCAAGGAATTGAGTCTCAACAATGTGCTTCATGTGCCAGACATTCGGAAGAATCTAGTGTCAGGCTCATTGTTGAGTAAGAATGGTTTCAAGCTAGTGTTTGAGAGTGATAAATTTGTACTCACTAAAGGTGGGATGTTTGTAGGAAAAAGGGTACTCATGTGATGGTCTTTTTAAGTTAAATGTAATGACCATCGTGCCTAAAGCTGTACCTAATTCCGATATTAATAAAACTATTTCTTCTGCTTACTTGTTGGAATCTCCTAATTTATGGCATCGTAGATTAGGTCATGTGAACTTTGGCTCCTTACAAAAGCTAGTGAAAAATAGATTTTTGCCTAAAATGAATTTTGACTCACATAATGCATGTGAAATTTGTGTTGAAGCTAAAATGGCAAGAACGTCTTTCAAGTCAATTGAAAGAAGTACGGAACCTTTAAGTCTAATTCATAGTGACATATGTGACTTAAAGGTGGTACAATCTAGAGGAGGAAAAAAGTATTTTATTACTTTTATTGATGATTGTACGAGATTTTGTTATGTATATTTGCTTAGAAGCAAGGATGAAGCCTTGGAAGCATTTATGCAATACAAAATTGAGGTTGAAAATCAACTTAGCAAGAAAGTCAAAGTACTAAGAAGTGATAGAGGTGGAGAATATGTTTTCCCTCTTGCAAAATTTTGTGCCAATCACGGTATCATTCATGAAACCACGACATCGTATGCCCCTCAGTCAAATGAAATTGCTGAGCGAAAAATCGTACTTTAAAGGAAATGATGAATGCTTTGTTAATAAATTCTGGACTATCGGATAACTTGTGGGGGGAAGCGGTCTTAACCGCAAATCATATACTTAATAAAGTGCCTCATAAGAAGCTGCAAAAGACACCTTATGAGCTATGGAAAGGTCTTCCTCCTTCCTTTAAATATCTTAAAGTGTGGGGGTGTCTAGCAAAGGTAGCTATCCCACCACCTAAAATGGTCAAAATAGGACCTAAAACGGTTGATGGAATTTTCATTGGATATGCAAGCCATAGCTCGGCATATCGGTTCTTAGTGCTTAAATCTGAAGTTAACGATATACACGTCAACACCATAATGGAAACAAGGAATGCACATTTCTTCTAAGATGTGTTTCCTTATAAAGTTGCACAAGAACAGAGCTCTTTAGAAAGAACTAGTATGGACCAAGATCCCTCACAAGAGGAAGATGAGCCAAGACGTAGCAAGAGAGCTAGAACGTCTACATCGTTTGTTCCTGATTTTCTAACATTTTTATTAGAAAATGAGCCTCGTACTTACAGTGAAGCAATGTCGAGTCCCGAAGCTCCTCATTGGAAATAGGCTGTTAATAGTGAAATTGAATCCATCATGCAAAACCATACGTGGGAACTGATGGATCTTCCTCCTAGAAATAAACCATTAGGGTGTAAATGGATTTTCAAGAGAAAGATGAAAGCTGATGGAACGATCAAAAAATACAAGGCTCGATTGGTTGTCAAGGGATATAGACAAAAGGAAGGGCTTGATTATTTCGATACTTATTCACCACTTACAAGAATAACATCCATTCGAATATTGATAGCTATTACAGCTATTAATAGTCTTGAGATACACCAAATGGATGTGAAAACAGCCTTCCTAAATGGAGATCTAAATGAAGAGATCTATATAGAGCAACCCGAGGGGTTTGTAGCTCCTAATCATAAGAGGAAGGTGTGCAAGCTTGTCAAGTCACTTTATGGACTAAAACAGGCTCCGAAACAATGGCATGAAAAGTTTGATAAAGTCATGATTGAAAATGGCTTTAGAATCAACGAATGTGATAAATGTGTCTATGTTAAAGGCACGAAAAAAGGATATGTCATTATTTGCCTTTATGTGGATGACATGCTCATTATCGGGAGCAATAATGAATTCATTAAGGCTACAAAGAAAATGTTGACCAGTAAGTTTGAGATGAAAGATATGGGTGTGGCTGATGTTATACTTGGTATGAAAATTACCAAAACATCAAATGGACTAGTCTTGTCACAATCTCACTATATTGAGAAAGTGCTAGACAAATTTAAAAGTTATGATGATAGTCCAGTTAAGACACCACTAGATGTAAATTTACATCTAACAAAGAATACTGGTGAAGGAATATCTCAATTAGAGTATTCGCGTATAATTGGTAGCTTAATGTATATCATGAATTGCATGAGACCCGATATAGCATATACTGTCAGTAAGTTAAGCAGATATACTAGCAATCCGGGGAAGAATCACTGGATGACTATTGTAAGAGTTTTAAGGTACTTAAAATATACCTTAAACTTTGGTCTGCATTATTCAAGATATCCAGCTGTATTAGAAGGATACATTGATGCCAACTGGATATCAGATTCTAATGAAACAAAATCCACAAGTAGATATGTGTTTACGTTAGGAGGAGCAGCTATTTCTTGAAAATCCTCTAAACAGACATGTATTGCCAGATCCACTATAGAATCTGAATTCATTGTTTTAAATAAAGTAGGAGAAGAAGCGGAGTTGCTTCATAATTTCTTAGAGGATATTCCAAATTGGCATAAACCTGTGCCATCAATTTGCATACATTGTGATAGTCAATCTGCAATTGGAAGAGCACAAAGCAGTATATATAACGGCAAGTCTAGACACATACGTCGCAGACATAATACCGTTAAAGAATTACTTTCTAGTGGAATTATCTCTATTGACTACGTGAAGTCAAAGGATAATATTACGGATCCGTTAACGAAAGCTTTAACTAGAGAGAAAGTGAATACATCATCGAGGTGAATGGGTCTTAAGCCTATGAACTAAAGAGTTGCCATAATGGAAACCCTACCTAGCTGTCTGGAGATCCCAAGATCTAGGTTCAAAGGGAAAACCGAATTATGTAAATGCGACTCAGACATAGCACTATGGGGGGTTCAAACCCTCATATCCATTCCTATGATGAGAAGACAGTGGCACCTACAAAAGGTTAGGTTAAGCTATGCTTTTAATGACTCTTATATCTTGAAAATCCAAGTGGGGGTGCAGTAGGAACCTCTTAATAAGAAGTCACCTATATGAGTAAGAAGTGGGCTGCTTCTATGAGAATTGCAAGGTTGAATTCTCTAAGAGTACTCATGAAAACCAGGAGTTATTCAGGGCCAAAATGAACACAACAATGAGAACCTCAAAATAATATTTGAGCGATACTGTGTGAAGTTCTATTGTCTTGGTTTACACTAAAGGTTGAACAGTTCAAGACATCACGTTCACTAGTTAACCAGTAAATCCGATAGTTCTCACTTGAGAAGGTTCAAGGCCATTGGCTACCTATCTCGATGCAGTGTCGTTCTAAAGAACTCTTTCTTGTGTCAGTGTTTCTTTGTGTATATAGTCCAGTCAATTTTCTATTCATGTGGAGGATTGTTGGAATTGGGTTTTAAAATCATTGTGGAGAAACAACTTTGACTCAATTTTCAAATTGGTTCCAAACCATATTTTGGTTAGGAACAAATTGATTCATAATCATCTATTGGAATAGATGATCATGGTATATTCATATGTTTAAAACAAATGGAAGGTGAATGAGAAAATTGACGTTGAATTTGGTGGTTCAATTTAAAGAGAAGAGAGAATCCCACATAGAAGAATTAAAGTCAATGTTGTCTCCTTATAAGGCTTAGCCTTGAGCTAAGGATTGGGCCCCTTGGGGGTACCCATGTTTTGTAAGGAGAAAGGACCTAGGTTGACCAAGGTCCACCACACACGCGTGCGCCGCCCGCCCCAGTCTGGGGTCGTGGCTTGGGCTTGGGCCTATCAGGTTTTATTCTTTTTGGGACAAAAATATTTAAATAAATTTATTTATTTATTTTCTTTTCCGAAGGTTGTGACCTTTCCAGCTAGCAGTTTTTTCTGTGAAGAGTTGCACCCCCCCAGTGAATACACCGTGTATAAAAACGAGTCAGTTACAGAAGTTAAATATACAACTGAATCCCGAAATTATTTTCTGTAATATTCTGTATCCGAATTTTCTGTGTCCGAAAGAGTTCTGTGCCATTATTTTGGTTCGCCGGGTCTGCAATTTGGAGTGCTCTTATTTCAGACATATTGCCGTTGTATCCTGGGAGACTGTCGTCAAGAACCGTTAGCACCGTTGCGGAACGAATAAGTCTTAAGGACAGTGAATCAAATTCACGCTTCGGTTCTCCATTGCTGTTTGTCTGATTTTGCTGTGAGTTAATTTTAATTGTTCTTGCTAATACTGTTTGTTCTGTTTAGTAAACTACATTTCAGTATTTTCGTACTTAGTTAATTTCTGCATATGTATACACAAAGCCTATATTATTCCCAACAATATGTCTCCAACAACGTCCAATTTATCCATCTAAAAACTACGACTTTAAAACCCATTGTTCATAATATCGTCGCAATATAAGTCTTTCTCTACGCCTTTGCAACACCACAGTCAAAGGATACTATGTTCTTTGCAATTGACACGCCACCTACCACCATTAAGGCCACCTACCACCATTAAGACCACCTAATCTAGTCACAGAACAAAACTAATTAGTTCATGTTATAACCTACCTCCAATGGCAAGCGTATCAACGTCGGCCAAAATGGCAAAACGCGGTTGACCGCTGTCACTTATGCAATTACAGTGGCAACGTCGGCTTAAAAGGCATAAACATGGCTGGCCATCACATACGCAATTACAATGGCATCATCGACATAACCCTGACCAAATATTAGTCACCATAATATTGTTTGCAGGAGTCCATGTGTATAGGTCTGATTAAGACCTAGGGAGATGCTTATATAATGGAAAGTGCTATATTATCCTCCTTTTTGGGTTTGATTGCTTGGATTCAAAGTCGGCCAAATTATGCGACTGGATGAAACTTTCTGATGGCGTGAGGAGCATGGGTTGTCATGCGCATGCTCTTGATATGGATTGTTCTGCCCATATAAAAAGTAGGGATGAAGCTGGTTGTGATGGTTCAAAGGTGCTGGCTGCAATAGCACTTAGTTCTTCAGATCACATGCTCATTTTCCAAGTAGATCCACTGATCTTTGGGCAATATTAGAGTCAGTCCAAAGCTTATAGCATTAGCGGTCAAATTGCACCCTCAGCCCTTTTTATAGCCGACGCCTATATTTCAATATGCAAGACCCCCCCTCCAAATGCATGTCAATACATTGGGTATATTATAGGTACCGTCTTTTAATCCCTTGCTCCCTTGCAAGGGGAATAAAATGACAACCCTGAGTCATCCCGTCTTATGTCAGCACCGTGTATACTACAATGGTCATTTTAATTTACATACATGCCATCAGGCAAAATCTCATAAATAAGGTTTCAAATCCACTGCCTACTATCTCTCGTAGTCTAACATCCCAAATTAAGATTGGTTGTGGCTCTTATGTCACGAATCTAGAGACACGCTTAATTAAATATGGCGGACTATACCTATATGAGGTTCCCAGACTCTTTACCCAGTAGATCTTATCAATGCCTAGAATGTGTTTCACTTGGTGCCAAAGCCTAGAGCATTGGTTATGACATTGCGTGCCAAGCGTAGAGTATGTAGCCAACATAAGGGTGGTAATAGGTTCAACAATGTATATCGTGCTTAGCAACCTTAAAATTTATGAACCCTTCGAAGGCTTTAACACTCATGTTTATATGCATTGTTCCCATGGTCTAACATTCACATCAAAACTAGGATTAGAACTAATGCTATTCGTCACAGACACATACCTTTTTTTTTTCAATAGATTTACATGTGCCTGGGTGGTATTAAGGTGAGTACAATGCCCAGTTCATAAGTTCGTCGCACTATAGCAAGCCGATTATGTGCCCATGCTTATGTCCTCATGCACGACTCAGGCGCTAGGCAACCACACAATGAGTCCTTGAATATAGACTGAACAACGTATGTCATGCCTAACAATTGTCAACCTTAAGATTACATAAACACCTAAAGGCTATAGTGGTCGTGTTAATACGTATTGCCTGTTACCCTGCCCAGTCTAACTAGGTGTGGCTTTGATATTACTAAGAAACTAAGGAGATACTCACATAAAAATGGTTTTCTATACTTAAACGATTCCTGCAGACTTTTTTCTAAAAAGATTCTCTTGCTATTTCGAAATTTTTTTATCATTGCAAAGCCCAATGCTTAGAGTTAGACCCATTCTGCAACCTCCTTTGTCTATATTATTATTAGCAATCTTACAGTTAGGCGACCACACAACGAGTCATTGACAATGGGCTTAAAAGTTTTCACCTTAAGATTAAACCAGCACCTAAGCTTGTACAATTTTTGCATATTATGGGCAAAATGTTTGAATTTATTGTTATAAGTCCATAGAAAGTGTAGAACGCGAATTACTTGTGGTTACTTGAAAAACTCGCATATCACTAGATTATTGAATCTGTAGTTTTGATTGTGAGATTCACGATTTTATTACGAGAAAGGTGCCAAGCCCTTTTTCAAGAGAAATGCAGAATGCTAATGCTTTAAGCAATGGAAACCAGTGAGATGGATGGAAAGTATAGGCTACAGCCATCATGCCACAAGTTGTATTTCGTTTTGTTTAGGCAAAATTATTTTAGTAATAGTAGAACCAAATACAATTAAAAACCGCTTTTCTTCATAAGAATCGGGGGACCATCACCTTTTTAAGCATTTCATCACATACCAGTGATTGCTGTTGGAGCAGCTCTACATGTAAGAAGCAAAAAAGGATTCGATGATAAAAAATTAACAATGATAGTTCGTTCTTATGTTAATGAATTTTGAAACCATCACTGGTGCTAGATAAACGAATAAAAGCGAAGAGAATAAATTCCCCGACTATTAGAAAGTACTATCATGGTGGACCATTTTGGCAGACATTCATTGAATCCTTTTGAGTATTTTGTGTGAATTGGTAGTCCTTTTTCTTAATTTGTGTTAAAGATTTTGTCTAAACGCACAGACTTTATTTTTAACAAGATTTTCATATATATTACAAATATAACCTCTCTGTGACTCTTGAAAACTTCCAAAGTCTAGCGCCACCCCCTTTATTCACCCCATCGTGCGTTAGCGCGTGTGGGCCGGCCGGAGCTCTAGCATAGTTCTGTATGTAAATCTGTTACTTTAGTTGTGAGTTGGTTGTCTTTAAGGGAGTACACCGAGCATGGTGGCAAAAATGGTTGGTCAATGGCGACGGCTCAGTTCAGGTGCCATCTTCTCAGAACTATGTGACCGAGGATGGCAACCTAAAGGTTCTTGCTCAGATTTTGATGAATCTAGACCAATCTATTAGATCACAACCTATTTGATCTACTAGGTATGCTAGATCTACATCATTGAGACCATAGATGGTGGATCAGTACTTATACACAGCATGTAGAAGCCTCGATTTTGCGGCTAGATGTACCGCCGCTGGCAGTGCTTAGAATACCCACTAGTGATGGCCGAAATCCTCGCAAGAGAATGGTCAAAACTGTAGTGACGGCGGTCAAATCATTCTAGGAATCTAGATTTTCTTCTCACTTTAGAATTTCCTTAATGACGCTCCATGACCTTTCAGTGTTTGTTTTAGGGTTTGTGAGGAGTAAGGGGGTCTAATAGCAGGCTTTAGGTGTTCTCGTAGAGGTCCTAGTTTTCTCTTGTTCACCCTACCTTTTTGTTTCTAGGTTTTTGTATGGGGTAAGCCATGATATCCTTTGGGAGGGAAGCATGGGGAGTAGGGGTGAAACGGCCTAGTTAGGGGGTTGGTGTTTTGTGCACTGGGCGTGTGATGACTCGGAACTCCATCGTCCTAAACTCTCGGAGCGTTAACCTATCACATCACATCGGGCCTTGTTCTGATACAAACTCCAGGCCTTGTTCTGATACAAACTCCAGAGCTTCTAAATAGACATTAGCTCAAATTCTCTAAAACATAGTATCTATTAAAAAAAACTACAACTAACTTAAATTACTCCAAAATACAGAGTTACGAAAAAACTTTGACTTAAACAATGAAAACTCAAACTTACGTTCTTACATAATGACAAGCTAACAGTGCTAACTCACATAGGGATCCAACTACACAAAAAAGTGGTAGGCACTCCAGAATCTCATGGAGTCTCTAACCCAACCTCGAGCAATCTACATTTGATCATTACCTGCAGAAAGAGAATCACACGATTCATGAGCCAATTCGATGATAATTTTTCCAAACCTCTTAAGCAATCATAAATAGTTTGATGACTTCCAAAACGATCATAAACAATCATAGACAGGTACCAAAACGATCATTTGAAGATCACTTTCTAAGTCATCATTCTAAAATACAATGATTGATGATTTTCCCAAAGATATCAAAATGAACACAGATACTTCAAAGACAACATAGGGAAGGGTTTCAGATAATCGTAAAGAGTTTGATCATAATATAGGGAAGGGTTTCAGATAATCATAAACAGTTTGATCATAATACGGGAAAGAATTTCAACACAATCCCCTTCACTCAGATATCAAGACATTCATTTCCAATCACTTTCAAAACAATCATTATAAGATAAAATGTAAACAAATTTAAAACGTATTAACCATGGGTAGAGGCAATGCCAGTTAGGCAATGCAAAATACATAGTGCATATGCATGATGTACAGTAACTAGCCCTTTGTATCTAGGAACTAGCCTGCGTTCCACGCAGGAATAGACCATCTTTATAACACCTCCTTTAGAATAGATTCCCAAGACAATATACAGAAGACAACAATAATATAATCAACAAATAGTTCAATGCTGAGCATGCAATAAAAATGAGCATTAGCATGAATTCAAATAGTTGATATCAATTAGCGTTTCAATGACAATGAAACATGCTGTTATCACTTCATCACTCAGAGTTCAAGATAGCCACAAACAAATAGAAAGAACATATACAAACAGTTATCGAATTTGCTTGGCATGCAATAAAAGGCGAGTGAATTCAAATAATCGATTCAGGTTCAATATTAGAGTTTTCTTGACAATAACATGATGATATCAATGCATATCTCAGTGTTTGAAAATAGCCATAAGTAAATCGAAAGAATGCTTACGAACACAAGTTATTAAAATTAAGGTTCGGACATAAATCTTTACCCAGGGTTCAGACATAAACAATTACCTGGATTTGAAGATAAATTATCCTAACCGAAAAGTTTTTTGCTTTAATCTAAATGAAACAATCAAATGATCATAATATAGTCTACACTATGATATTATAAACTCAATTTTCAGACCTAACACCAGTCACTTCCCAAAAAGCACCATTCTTACTCATAAATTAAATCACTAACTTAATTACTACTCATATATTACAAACTTTCAAACATTAATAAGGTTTTCCATGACAATCCACGGATGCATGATTAGATAATAACCAACCAATTCTTAGTATGATATTGAAGTCCCGAACAACAAATGGGATGATATATCTTGGAAGATCTATATAGTCACAGAGAACAATATAGACAATCAAAGACTTTCCCAATGGAGTGCCTATCACAAGTTTAATATCTAGAGGATGGGTTTTCACCCTCAAACGCTGCGCAAAAGGAAGGGATACAAAAGAATATGACATTCCAGGATCAAGCAATATACAAGTATCTAACAACTTAACTGGTAGTGTACCTAACAACGCATCATTACATGTTGTGGTATCCAGAGCAGACATAGAATAAACTCTAACTGATGTCCTAGGCCTCTGACCTTGCTGAACTTAAGACTGCTGAGTCTGGCCCTGCGAACCTTGTCCTCTTCCCTGACGAAGAATACTCCTCGTTACTGCACCATCTATACGTACAGGTCAAAAAGTCCATTGATTTTCTTTAGCAAATGGACAATCTCGTACTTGATGTTATACACTGCCACACATAGAACATCCCCCGATAACGTTGTAGCATGACCTACCACCATGAATCCTCCCGCACATGATACATGTGAAGGCAAAAAAAAAATGACCTGTCACCCTAACCGGTACCCTATATAGGTCGAACGCCAAAGTTATGTGATGGTCCAAATCTAGTACTCTGTGCTAGTCTTATGCTTGCCCCGGGCGCTCCTCTGAATCCCATACTCTACCTTGGTCGAATTGCCAAACTTTACCTAGGTCTAAAGCGCTGAGCCAAAACAGGCCTGAATCCCTGATTCTGCCTCATCCTCTAACCTTAAGGACACTACTGCACTGACTGTGAAAACTGTAAACGCTTATCAGCCCCTATAAATCTTTCGTAAGAAAATGTTTGCCTATCTCTGGTCTGTCCACCTTATGTATGCTCATACCTTATCTTATTGTCAGACTTGGACTGCTCCAAAGCACGTGCCAAGTAAACATATTCCATATAGCTCATAAATTGAGCAGAGATTACTCCTCAGTCCAGGCCTAAGCCCCCACTCGAGCTTTCAACATCTATCTGGCTCCGGGGGTAACATCCTTACTGCAAATCTACCGAGACGATAAAAACTCATCCGAAACTCGTCTACTGATTCTTGATCTGCTTGCATCACATTGGAAAATTCTCTCAACTTCTGTTCATGATAACTCGTCAAAAAAATCCAATTGAAAAATAATTTTCTAAATTGTTCCCAAGTTATATCAATCAATTGTTGATGAGTGAGACTCTTCTCTACCATTTTTCAAAATTGACCAGCCTTACCCCTCAGTTTATAGTTAGTAAATCCAACCTTTTGGTTCTCATTATAATGAGTTGCTCAAAAAACATTCTCCATTTCGTTAATCCAGCTTTTGCTTCCATAGGATCCAATGACCCGCTAAAGCTAGTCATGTTTTGTTTGTTAAACTTACCCAGGATATTCCCTTCTCAATGTTGTGATGTGGTTGAACCAAATTCTTTACGCCTTGCTGTTGGTTAGCTAGATTATGTATCATCGAAGTCAGAATCTGATTCATATTGTTCAACAATGCATCCATTAGCTCCAGGTTCTGTTGTTGTTCCGCTCTATGAGTTAGAGGTACCTCTTTATCAGGGACCTCCTGACCTTCCGTATTATCTCCATTGTCAGTGCTATGAGTAGAAGCCATACTGATACTATTAACAGTTGTCAGAGTTACATTAAAATGTGTCCAAAGAGTAGTACAATTACAAGTTAAAGGCAGACTTCTTAACTCTACCATCCTCATACCCCACTCTCATTAACCAAAATACGATTCTACATAATCGTACTACCTATATTAAGTGGTTCCATGTCTACAGAATCATATACTCAGCTCTTAATACCACAAGACCGAACTACTCTGATACCAACTATAACGAACTGAAAATCCGAAGCTTCGTCGCCCCAACTTCCAAATCGTTAACCTACCACATCACATGACATTAGACCCTGTTTTAGAAAAAAACTCCTGAGCTTCTGAATAGAAACTAGCTCAAATTCTCTAAAATATTCAGTCTAAAAAAACTACTATTTACTTAATCTACTCAAAAAGACACAGTTGCAAAAAAAAAGTTAACTTAAACTACAAAAACTCAAACTTAAATTTCTTTACAGAATGACAAGCTAACGTACTGACCCACGCAGGGGTCCTACTACAAAAAATGGTGGTGGGCACTTCAGATTTTCACACACTCTTTAACTCTTCCCTGAGCAATCAACATTTGATCATTACCTACAGAAGGGAATCAAACTATTCAAGAGCCAATTCGATAAATAGAATCCTGGGTTGCAAATAGATTCTCTTTCTATCCTAGTTTACTTTTGAAGGATGAGGAACCCCTGAAGAGTGGGGAATTTTGTGACATTTATGTATAATTTTTCAAAACATTTCAAACAATCATAAACAGTTTGACGATTTTCAAAATGATGATAAACAATCATAGACAGATACCAAAACCATTATTTGACGATCATTTTCAAAGCCATCATTATAAAATATAATGGTGACTTTCGAAAGGATTTCAAAACAAATACAAATACTTCAAAGAGAGTATGGGGAAGGGTTTCAGATAAGCACAAATAATTTGATCACAATATAGGGAAGAGTTTCAACTCAATCCTTTTAATCAGATATCAAGACATTCATTTCCAATCATTTTCAAAACAATCATTGTAAGATACAATTTAAACAAATTTAGAAGGTATTGGCCATGGGCAGAGGCAATGCCACTCAGGCAATGCACAATACAAAGTACATATGCATGATGTACAATAACTAGTCCTTTTCATCAAGGAACTAACTTGTGTTCCACATAGGAACAAACCATCCTTATAGTGCCTCTCTTAGAACAGATTCATAGGTTAATATACAAAAGACAACAATCATAGAATCAACAAATAATTCAATGCTCAGCACACAATAAAAATGAACATCAACTTGAATTCAAATAGCTTATATCAATTACAGATCTAATGACAATTAAATTTTCTGATTCAATTCATCACTCTGAGTTCAAGAATAGCGAAAAAGAAATAGAAAGAATATATACAAGCAGTTATCAAATTCGCCTAGTATTTAATAAAAGGTGAGCATCGATACGAATTCAAATAACTGATTCAGGTTCAATATTAGGTTTCTTTGGTAATAAATGTTGATATCAATGCATATCTCAGTGTTCGACAAGCCATAAGAAAATAAAAAAAATGCTTACGAACAAAAGTTATCGAAATTAGGTTTCAGACAAAAATTATTGCCCAGGGTTCAGATATAAACTCTTTTCTGGATTCGAAGCTAAATTATCCTAACCAGAAAGTCTTTCGCATTAACCTAAACAGAACAATAAGATGATTAGAATACAGTCTACACTACGATATTATAAACTCAATACTGACTGATCAATACAGACTCGCGCATAATCCCAGAATAACCTCCTGACTGGCATGTAAAATTACCAAAATAGCCTTTTGTGGTGCAAAATTTTCAAAAGCACTCCTCTCATATCTAAGTTAACAGAACACCCTTCCCATATATACAATCACTAAAATATACCTACCGTATGTGAATGTGCCCAAAAGTAGTTTATAAGTAAAATTACTAAAATACTCCACGGGTGGAAAATTACTAAAATGCCTTTTAGTGACTCCAGCATCGAAAAAATCTCAAAAATACTTTAAAACATTATTTTATGTACCTTAAAGTTATTCTTGGGAGAAAAAGTATTTTAGGTAATTTTCACTGAAAACCCCGAGCCGGCGTCCGAATCAAGGGCTTAGAAGCCAATTCCATAAAAAATAGCTATCGGCTTTGGAATGGCACTAAATTTCAGAAAATGAAACATATCAGTAATATAAGATTCTTATAAAATTTGCATATTAAAAAACTTGATTTGCTATACTAAATGAATTGAGAATTTCTTCTTATTGATGCTCTAATTTAGCGTCCTTTGCGGACACAGAAAATTTGCAAAATATTCAGCAGTGTACATCTCATAAAGAAAATGGGGTCACTGCTTTGAACTTGGTCAAAATCTAAGCGAGACCAATTTAAATCATAGAATAAATTGGCTAACCCTCCCCGCCCCCCTTTAGTGACAATTACAGTCAATATTTAAATTAGAACACACACTATTATACCTTAAACACACACAGTCCCCCCTTCCTCACCATGTCGAGACACACACACACACACACACACACATATCTATCACCATAGACAAACTGATTCACCACCCAAAACAAACAATAAAACTCCTTAAAATACATTACAATATCGAAAAAATACACACACTAACACACAATTATACACACAAACACACATATACTTATCACCGGAACATATACAGACTGTAAACACCCACATGCACACTGTCATGCACCAAAAACACTGACATCTCTCTGTAAGACACACAAATACTACTACCCACCCCAATTCCCTCCTAAACACACACTAACACAACAAATACACCATATTTACACACAATTATACACCAACTCCCACACCCAAAATTCACACACTATAAACACAATAAAAAACACTCACTGTAATACCCCGAACTCTGATATATTCTAATCGATTAATTTAAATTTTTTAGAGACGAATTTTTTTCATATACTTAGTATCGATATTTTTATTAGCAAGTTTTAGCGATTATAAGTGAAGCGGTTTTAGTTATAAATGGAAATTTAAATTGGGGACCCTTGAATGATACAACAAATATTTGATTTTATTTAGAAAAACCAAAGAAAAAAAATGTCAACTTATTAAATTTGGAAAGCCAGGGAACCAATGGAGGAGATTAGGGAAGATAATAAGACATTACAAAATTTTTTTTTTTGAAACTTCGGTTACTACTACAGACCTCCTCTCACTCAGCTACCAAGAAAAAAATAGGGAGAAGAGGAGAGAAAAAATTAAAGAAAATCTCCTAAAGGTTTCGATATACAAGAACTAAGACTGGCTTATGAGCAAGAGCATAACCGCTTAGCAATCCAAGTAAGTACTCCTATCATGTTCCTTCATACAACCTATTTTTCAATATAGGTGTATCTATACGTGACTTTACCTAACAAAAGTATTAGTGTATTAGTTATACTTCTACTTTTGTGAAATTGGTTAGAAAGAAATTGATTAAACATTGCCATGGTATGTGTTGTGTTGTTTTGACAACTCTGTGTAAATCGTGGTATGATGTTATGAGGTTAATATTGGTGGTTGTGCCCCATATCCACGGGGGAAAGTAGAGTTCGGGGTCCTGGCAACTGGACCATTTGTTGACGCACAGTATTGTTGCATCATGGTTCGCCCTTGCATCCACAAATATTGTTTATCCTGGGTGGAGGAGGGATTTTGGGTCCTAGTCAGTGGGACCATATGCTGACCACATCAGACTGTGGAAAAAGTTGGAGTTTCATTTGAAGTTTAAATATTGATGTTATGCATTCGTTTTGAAAGAGTTTTCTACAAGCATTGTCTGCTTTTATAAAGTATATATATGTGTATAGTAAATCCTCCAAAATTGTTATCACTTTTAAAACGAAGAAACCATGGCATGTTTATTACACCCCAAAACCTATTTTAGGAATATAGTTTGCTTACTTGCTGGGCTCTCGCTCATTCTTTTATTTTTTAGGTGATGGTCTAAGAGAGGCATATCCCAATGAGTAGCACGAGGTAGGGACGCCCGAAGAGAATTATTAGTTTAATGAAATGTCCATTGACTTTAATAATTTGGTCTTGTGGTAGTTTTCATGGATGGACTTATGTAACGAGCTTCGGTCTCCTCAAATTCTTCATAATTGTCAGTGACATGTAATTAAAGCTTTTGATTCAGTTAGTGAGGAATTCCTAAGTGAGCCAAAACAGGCCTGAGTCCTTGACTCTACTCCATCCTCTAACCTTGGGGCACACTGCTATGCTGACTTTGTAAATAGCTGACGCTTGTCAGCCCCTGTAAATCTATCCTGGGAAAACTCCTGCCTATCTCTTGTCTGTCCACCTTGTGTTTGCTCATTCCTTCTTCTATTGTTAGACTTGGAGTGCTCCAAAGCACGTGCCAAGTAAGCATATTCCATATAGCTCATCAATAGAGCAAAGATCACTTCATCTCTTAATCTAGGCCGAAGTCCCACCTCTCCCCCAGACTTCTGGCATCTATCCGCCTCCATCGGTAACATCCTTATTGCAAATCTAGCAAGACGAGAAAACCTCATCTACTAATTCTTTATCTGCTTGTGTCAAATTGACAAAATCTCTCAACATCTATTGACAATAACTCATAAAAGAATTCCAATTGAAAAACAATTCCCACTGTTCCCAAGTTATATCAATCAACTGTTGATGAGTCAGACACTTCTCTACTTCATTGGTCAGCCGCACTCCTCAGTTTATAGATAAAAAATTCAACCGATTGGTTCTTACTACAATGAATTGCTCAAAAAACTTTTTCTGTTTCATTAAACCAGCTTTTTGCTTTCATAGGACCCAATGACCCCCTAAAGCCAGTCATGCTTTGTTTGTTAATCTCACCCAGGGTACTCCGTTCTCGAGGTTATGGCTGTGGTTGGACCAAATTCTGCACACCTTACGGCTAGATAGCCAAATTCTGTGTCATCAAAGTCTGAATTTGATTCATAATGTTCAACAGTCCAGCCATTGGCTCCAGGTTTTGCTGTTGTTTTTCTCTATGAGGTAGAGGTACCTCTCTATTGGGGACTTTATGGACCTCCATGTGATCTCCACTGCCAATGTTCGAGGTGCGAGCCATACTATTACAATTAACAATTGTCAGAGTTATACTAACACGTATCTAGAGAGAAATACAATTACAAGCTAAAGACAGACTTCTTAACTCTACCATCCTCCGACCCTACTCTTATTAATCAAAATACGCTTCTACTGAATCATGTTGCCTACACTTGGTGGTTATATGTCTATAGAATCATATTCCTAAGCTCTTAATAACATAAGACTGAATTGCTCTGATACCAACTATTACGATATGAAAATTCGGAGCACTATTACCCCGAACCCCCAGAGTGTTAATTTACCACATCACATTAGACCCTGTTCTGATTTGAACTCTAGAGCTTCTAAATGGACACTAGCTCGAATACTCTAAAATATACGGTCCTAAACAAAACTACTACTTACTTAAACTACTCCTAAATACACAGTTAGAAAAAAACTTTAACTTAGGCAGTGTTTGAGAACGTTTTTTTTATAAATTTGTTCTCCTGTTTTGTAAACTGGACAAAAAAAACCTATTTGACAAGCACTTGTTGTTTTTCTTGTCCTTAAGTTTTTAAAACCAGTGTTTAAAACATGGCAATTTTTGAAAACTCTCATTTTCGAGTTTTGGGTTTTCAATTTTGGTTTTTGTTTTGAGACCACCGCTGCCGCCGCCGTCGCCGTCGCCGCCACCCCTGCCACTGCCACCCCGCCATCGTCGCCTTCGAAGAAAAAAATCAAAATAAAAAATGGATAATCAAACACTGAAAAGAAAAAACTCAAAATAAAAACTGAGAAATCAGACACCCATTTGTTTTTGTAAAAAATAAAAATTAAACTGGTTTTGCTTTTTATTTTCTTGGAAACTAAAAATCAAAACTTTAAATGATTTCAAACAGACCCTTAAACTACAAAAACTCAAGCTTAAGTTCATTACAGAACGACAAGCTAATAGTGCTGACCCACGCAAGGGTCTTACTACACAAAATAGTGGTGGACACTCAAGAATCTCACAGAGTCTCTAACTGATCCCCGAGCAATCTTCAAGAGCCAATTCGATGATAATTTGTTCAAACATTTCAAGCAATCATAAACAGTTTGATTATTTTTAAACAATCATCGACAGATACCAAAAGCGATTATTTTGAAAGCCATCATTTCAAAATAAAATGATGATTTTCCGAAGGATTTCAAAACTAACACAGACACTTCAAAGCCAATATGGGAAAAGGTTTCAGATAATCACAAACAGTTTGATCACAATACGAAAAGATCTTTAATTCAATCCCTTTCAATCAAATATCAAGACATTCATTTCCAATCATTTTCAAAACAATCATTGTAAGATATAATGTAAACAAATTCAGAAGGTGTTGACCATGGGCAGAGGTAATGCCACTTAGGCAATGCACAATACAGAGTACATGATGTACAATAACTAGTCATTTTTAACAAAGAACTAGCCTACGTTCCACAGAGGAATAGACGATCCTTATAATGCCTTTCTCATAACAGAGTCGCAGGTCAATATACAAAAGACAACAGTCGTAAAATAAACAAATAATTCAATGTGAAGCATGTAATAAAAATGAGCATCAACATGAATTTAAATAGCTGATATCAGTTTGTGTTTTAATGAAATTAAACATGCTAATATCAATTCTCAGAGTTCAAGAATAGCCAGAAACAATTATCGAATTTGCTCTGCATGCAATAAAAAGCGAGCATAGATAAGAATTCAAATAACATATTAGGTTCAATATTAGGGTTTTCTTGGCAATAACATGGTGATATCAATGCATATCTCAGTGTTTAACAATATCCATAAGTAAATCGAAAGAATGCTTTCAAACACAAGTTTTCGAAATTAGGGTTTCCTTACCCAGGGTTCAAATAAAAACCTTTACCTGGATCCGAAGCTAAATTATTCTAACCGAAAAGTCTTTTGTTTAAACCTAAACGGAACAATCAAATGATCAGAATACAGTCTACACTATGATATTATAAATTCAATACTGACTCACGCATACTCCCAGAATGACCCCCCTCACTAGGTATGTTAAATTACCAAAATATCCCTTATGGTAAAAAATTACCAAAAAGCACCCCTCTCATATCTAATTTACTAGAACACCCTTCCGTGTATACAATAGCTAAAATATTCCTACCGTATGTTAATTTTTTCAAAGTACCTTTTATAGATAAAATTAACAAAATACCCTCTATGTGTAGCAAATTATGAAAACAATCCTTAGTACCTCCAGTACCGAAAAAATCTCAAAAACACGATTTTAAGTACCCTAAAGTTATGTTTGGACTAAAAAGTGTTTTAGGTAATTTCGCTTAAATCCCGAGCTCGTGTTCGGATCAAACACTCAGAAGCTGATTTCGTTAAAAATAACTATCGACTTCCGAATGGCACAAAATTTTAAAAACTGAAACATGTCAGTAATATAAAGTTCTCCTAAGATTTATTGATTAAAATAACTTGATTTGTTATACTAAATAAATCGAGAATTCTTTTTTATTGATACCCTAATCTAGCGTCCTTAGCGGACAAGGAAAATTCCCAAAAAATTTCGCAGTGTACGTCTCGTAAAAATAATGTTGAGTCACTGTTTTGAACATGGTCAAAATTTAAGTGGAACTATTACTAAAAAATCATAGAATAAACTACCTAACCCTACCCCCATTTAGTGACAATTACAGTCACTATTCAAATTAAGACACATACTATTACACCTTAAACACACACAGTCCCTTCTTCCACAAACACACACAGTCCCTTCTTCCGCACCAATACCGAAACACACACCCCTCAGCCACTACACACACACACACACTGATTCACCACCCAAAACAAAACTAACACTCTTTAAAACACATCACACTATCTAAACCTTACACACTAACACACAAACACACATATACTCACCCACCCGAACACACACACACCCCCTCCCAACACACATACACACACACACACACAAACACACGCACGTTGTAAACACCCAAGCGCACGCTCTGTCACACACCAAAAACTCACATCTCTCGGCAACACACACAAGCACCGCTACCCACCCCAATTCTCTCTTAAACATGCACTAACACCACATACACACACAATTATGCACAAACTGCCACACCCAAAATTCACACACTACAAACATATAAAAAACACCCACCGTACACACCCATGGGTGACCCCTTTCCTCTACCCCTACACACATACACATACACATACTGAACACTCGCATACATGCCGAAAAACACACAAAATCACACCCCCTAACCCATACTCGAAGCACCTAAACATACACAAAACACACCCCCTACACAGCCATCTTCATGGCTCACACACACTGCACAATGCCTAAAACACACACTAAACATGCACAAAACACAGCACATACTAAAAGGGTTGAGAGCTTACCCGAAGAATTTTTCCCATTCTTTCTCTCTCCCTCTCTCTCTCTCCCCTCATTTCTTCTCTTTCTCCCTTCTCTGTTTTCCCCTGCCAAGCCCCCTGCTTCTTCTCTCTGATTTGCTGTTCTCTTCCTGTTTCCTTTTCCTATCCGTATCTTTCTTTTGTTTTCTTCCTTTAGTTTTCCTTCAAGAATTATCCATTTTTTTAATAATATAAGTACATTAGTCACACTTAAATAACGTAGGAGGTGGCATCTTGTTATTACCAATTTTTTTCAAAATTTAACACATGCATGACATTTTTCATAAATTGCAAGATAGCCCCTAAAGTTTTCATATTTACAAAAATGACCCTAAAAGTTTCAAAAAATTACATTTTAACCCCAAAATCATTTTAAGGTTCCATTACTCTGCTAATACCCAACTATTGCTTAAAAATATCACCCTTTTATTTTTTCAAACCACATATGATTATTTTAAAGAGTTCAAAAAGTACCGGATATCACAGTGCAGCGGCGGCGGAAGGGGGGAAGGGGGGAAGGGGTGAAGCATTGTTACCCCAGGAGAAGGGGAAGGGGCTTAATGTATATCGGTGGGTAAAATGTTTCTAGGGTAGGGTGGGCGGTGGGTATGGTGGGCTCGAGGTGGGCTGAGGACCTTTACTTTGGGTTTTAGTCCCCAGTTGTGTGTACTTGTTAGAATTTTTCCCTTTTTTGCGGCATTTTTTCAACGATGCTTGGAAATGGCAGTGGAAGGTTAAGGAACCTGCAGTAATGAAGACCCTTGTTTGCGATGTGATTTCATAGATGTTCGGGCTCAATCTTGTTTTTTAAGGCAACATGTCAGTTGTCTCCCCTGGTCGAAATAACATGTAGTAATTATGGTTTGTCATGACTGTGTTACTATTATTTGTGCTCTACTTTGAATCTACTGGGTTTGTGGTGTTATTTAAAGGCTTTGCAAGCTATTTTTAGTTAGGCTAAAGTGTAGGATATGCTTTGATTTTTTTAATTATAATTTTTATAGGACCTATTAGATTATTAGGTAGCTCGTTACTATTGTGATATTCGTAGCCATGTAAACATAGAATCCAAAAAAAAAAAAATTCCTTGATAGTCCCTTAACCCTTGCGTAACTATAAAACTTTGTAAATTTTTTTATCAATTCAACTCTCGTATTTGCACAAAAAAATAATAATAAAAGATAAACACATAACCTTCATTCCTGCGATGATTTTCATATACTTAGTGGCTCCATTTAATACAATTGTCAATTTACAATATTTTAGCTCCACAATTTGGTATTATTGTGTATATCATGAAATTCTTGAGTGAACTATTTTTCTTTTGTACCTCAATACGTTAAAGATAGAAGAACTTTACCTTTCTGCATAAATACTACTCAATTTGTAGTAGTTTAAAGGGCTAATTACACATATGTTCCTGAGGTTAGGGTATAATTACAGTCAAGGACATTATGCTTTAAAATGTAACATACCGTGACCAAACAGTTTTAAAATGTATCAGCCGTGTCCATCCGTCAGGGTTCCGTCCAAAAAGTGTCCTTTTTTTTTAATGACATCAATACGCATTTTTAAAATGACAATACTACCCCTTGTACTGTATATACTGAATATTTTAAAATTTTTAAATTAAGATTTCAAGCCTTAATTTAAAGATTAGGGTTTTAAAATCCTAAAATTGATTTGTTCTCTATCTTTGCAGTCTATTTCATCAAAATTTCTATCTGCATCAAAACCCTAAAGGGTCTCAATCTACAAATTAGGATTAATTAAGGGGTGTTATTTTTATTAAGGAGTAATATATTGGTGATGATTAAATGTGAGGAAGCTAAATACGGTGTTAGTGTGGCCTTGGGGGGTTAAAATGCAATTTTGACAAGTTAGGGGGCAAAAATGTAATTTTGAAAAATATGATGAACGGGATGTATATTTTTATTAAATAGCATCATTTCGATGATAATGAGGTGTTAGGGGAGTTAAATGAGAGGTTAGGATGATTTGGGGTCAAATTATAATATACCAAAGTCTAGGGGTCAAATTACAATTTTAGAAACTTGAGGGGCCAAAGTGCAAATCTTGAAAGTGGGCAAAATGTGTCATAATCTGAGAAAATCAGATCATGCACGATGGCCACCTCCTGGTTGCATGAAGCTGACTCAAAGTTGGAAATTATAAACAACTTTGGGGATAAGATTTAATGGGGTTAAATATAAAAGGAAAATTTTGGGGTAGAAAATATAAATAAAAGAAACTCAAGAACAAGCCTGAAGAACACAACTGGAACAGTGAGCACGGCAGCATGGGGAAGAAAAAGGGAAAAACAAAACGAGAAGAAAGGAAGAAAGAAGAGAGGAAAGGGAGAAAGGAAGAACCTCGAATTCAATTGGGTATGATTTTGAACCATAAATCGAGAAGTTATGAAAGAATTGGGTGAAATTTTAGTTGAAGAACATGTGACATATATATATATATATATATATATATATATATATATATATATATATATATATATATATATATATATATATATATATATATATATATATGGTTGTGTATGTATAATCATGGATGGGGAATTTAAATGAATGGATTCCTGTTAGAATCATGTTTATGAGAACACAAAATGGAGAAAGAAAGAAAACTAATTAGGGTATCGAAATTGGAGAGAGTTCAGTGTGCGTGGGTGTGTGTTTCAGTGTGTGTTCTTCAATTTGGTTCATGGGTTTGGATTCAATTTGTTTAATTGTGCAAAATTGATGCATATCAATGAGTGTAGGGCATGAATTGGGTGTATTATAATGTGTTTAAGTTATCTAAGATGAGTTTGTGAGAAATTCATGTGTGATTGGAAGAGAAATGTGCCCAGGTGTGTAACTGTTGAAGGAGGAAGGAGAAAAGTGTGTGTGCGAGAAGGTGAACTAGTGTGTGTGATGATGTGAATAGTGACTATATTTGTCACTAAATGTGAAAATTAAGTTATCGGGTTCTAATTTGAATTTTAAAAATAGTTAAGGTCAAATTTAGCCAAATTCCAAAAAAGAGACCCTAATTATTTTTTGAAGACCTACATTGTGGAAACATTTCAGAATTTTTCGAGGTTCGAAAGCGGGTTAACCACTGTGGAAATTTTGAAATTTTGTGGTGAAATTTAAAATATCAGTCTAGCGCAGTTTTGCGTGAAAATTTTACAAGGACCCTAAGATGATGAGAAGTTCCATTTTCCAAAATTTTGGATCATTCTAAAGTTGTTTCCTATTTTTGGCTGAACATGCTTTTAAGAGCTCGGTCCGGACACCAATTTGAGATTTTTGGGTAAAAATTTTCTAAAATTGTTTTTAGCACAAAAGTGACTTTGACACGCTTCAAATAGCATTTTAAAGCCATTTTGAGTTTTTTTTTTTTTGGTATCAGGAACCTTAAGGGGCATTTTGATAAATTGCCACCCTGAGAGGGGTATTTTGGTAATTTTCTCGATAAAATTTTTTGAAGGACTTTTTTGTTTGGGAAGGGGTGTGGGACACGTGAAGAGTTGTTTTAGCTTTGAAATGTTTTTGGGGGGGATGGTCGCCAAGGGGGTGTTTTGGTAATTTTGCCCTTTGAAATTTTTTGAGGAACTATTTGGGCTACAATTGATGTAATTTATCTAAAAAGTAGTTTTAAAGCAGTTTTGGGATGCTGGTGGTGTAGCGGCCATCAAGGGGTATTTTGGTAATTTGCCATGTTGGCACTAAATTTTTGGGATCGCGTGTTATTCGGCATCTGGAGTGACGGGAAGCGAGGAATGGTGGGAACAAGTCTAAAATGAGATGGTTGTTATCGCTAATGAATTAATATGGCTACGTTAAGGATCAAGTTATTGGATCGGGTTAACTAGCTGTCATAAAATGCTATGAACAGTTAAATGGGAATGAGTAGAATAAGGAGTGCGTATATGTTGAATGATGTCTAACGAGCAGGGTATTATTTAACTAAGTGATGCAGCTCGTTGCGATCAGAGATTGCGAGTTGCCTCGGCTATAAGCCAATGATGTAAGGACAATGCAGTTCTATTATGCTAATTCATTATTTCAATTAGCATACCATGTTGATGACATTTATGTTGGACTCTTCCTGTTGTGGGTTGACACCGATAGTCATTGTGATCGGCATACGTATATTTGAATTGTGCTGTTGAGGACTTAGGGTAGAATAATTCCCTTAGTATGTCATGTTGATAGAATTTAATGAGGATGATGCGTGTCCTAATATGCTATAATTTGACTTGATTAACATACTTGACGTTGGGCGTGATATTTTGTAGGGGTTGTGTGTGTGGTTGTTGTGAGATGTTGGCAATTCTTGATAGCTGACGTCTCATATCTTTGAGAACACAATTGAGGACTTGTGACAAACTTCTCCCAAGTTTGCCTTGTCATTGATGATGATGTTGTTGAGGTCGTTGTGAGATATCGGCACTTATTGGCAGTCGACATTCCTCTTATGTAAGAACATTATTGAGGGCTTGCGGTAATCTTCTCCCAAGTCTGCCCTGTTAATGATGTTACGTTGAACTTTTGTTGTTAGGTCTAAACACCGGTTGATCTTCTTATCCGGTATTCCTTGTTGAGCTGTGTTGTTGAGGACATAAGGTGAAATAAGTTTTCGATAATCCACCCCGTTGAAGAAGTCCTGCTGCTGGGTTGTAAGGTTGTTAGGGAAAGCACTCTAGATGAGTTCCCTTCTTATTGATAATGTCTCTCCTATTTATTTGAGACTGAGATGAACATCCCGTAAAATGGGACATCAATATGAGGAGGATGGCCTTTGAATTATGATCACTGACCATAGAGGAAGAATGTCGCTCGAGCAGAGTCTATCGTGTCTGGTCGAGTCTTGTCTGTCGTGTCCACGTGCATTGCATTTTATTTTCTTTTGATGTTGATGATTTTAATGATTTGTATTTCAATGATGTTTATCTTTACGACCTTGGATTTTGGGTTCACTTGCACAGTCAATCACTCTTGTCCATGAGGAGGTGGCAGTAATACTGTTCTGTTGGGCCTTAAAGCCGCTCAGTCTGACGAAAGAAAAATTATCGTTTGACAAGTTATGTTGATGCTGAAATTTATTGACTACTCTTGATTCAATGCTATCGTTGAGATGATTATTATTCCTCCGAGTCTTTTGAATCATTTGTACACAATACTCCTCGTGTTGTCATTACTGGGGAATTTGTGCTTATTCCTTATGTTGTAGTCTGCAAGCTATAAGGTTGACCAACGAGAATCGTCTAAGATAGGGAAGAGAAACAAGCTAGAAAAGTTGAGTAAGGGGAATAATTTGTGTGAGGTAAGACAAGCTAGAAATGGTGAGATAAAGATTGAGCCGCAAATAGGTTGATAAGAGTCACACAACTACAGTCGTATGTTAGGTTGTAACTATTCATGTTGTTTAGTGACTTGAAAGTCTTCCGTTGCAGTACGATCTATGTTTGTAAAAAAAATTGTAAGGACGCATTTTAGAGCGTCTATTAATGATGTATGAGTATGAGGATGTAGTTGCTCTGTATTCAGCACAGGGTTTTGAATGTAATTATGATTGATAACTCAGCCCAGTGACGTTACCTGGGTTGAGGGTGTCGCAAGTTGGTATCCGAGCTTAGGCAGATGATTCTGTAGATTTTTTAAGTGTCTGGTGGAAGGCCTAAGTTGTTGATGAGAGTAGAGAAGAATCTTGATGACTTGGCCAAATTAGGAGGATGGTTAAGATATGTGGTTGAGGTTGTCTAAGGCATATATATATATATATATATATATATATATATATATATATATATATATATATATGTTGTGACCTTGGCATTCCTGCTATTACTGCAGGGAATGGAAGAAGGAGGTGGTTGACCTAATTTCCGAAGAGTGGTTGATGATGATAGGGTTGCGGTGTCGTATCTCGAAAATGGATCCTGATGAGAATGTAGACGAGATGGAATTAGGGTTGAAAAACCGAATCGAGGTCCGATAGAAATTGAAGTAAAAGGACATGGTAGAGAAAGATGGTTAAGGTTGAACACTTCTAATGTGTAAACCGTGAAGGGAGACATGAGGAGCCGGGGCTATGAATGAGTAGAATTTTGAGGATATTTTGGAAGAAAAAGTACTTCCAATTAATGAGGAAAAAGGGTCTAATCGACAAGTTCATTTGAGTCCCAAACAAACGGTATTAATTGAACGATAGAGAGAGTGAAAGTTGAATGAAAGGATAAGAAGTAAGTATCGAATTAGATGTTAATGAAGACGATGGACACCAATATGCCGATTGTCCAAGAGGTATGGTAGATTGTTTATTACTGCTCGCCTTATAGAACTTTATATGGGGATGTGTAACAAGGGATTCTAAGTGAGAGTCATTGAAGTCTGAAACTGTTGGAAGAGCATTATGGCCTCTCCGAGGTTGATGGGGTGTATGGCTAGGGGGTGGAGTCCGCTTTTAAAGTCGAATCTAAAGTTTTTATTGAGAAGGAGAAGGGTGATAGGGAATTAGTATCATTTACATACTATTGTAGAAAAAATGTCGTTTAATGATGAAAAACCATTAGCTGTTGAGCGTAAAGGTTAATATTATGCTGCACAATTTTAATTATAGTGCTATTCCTTCCTCAGAAGGACGAGAGAGGGGCCCTCAATAAAAGTGATTATGGTGAATGTTGAGGACGTAAATGGAAGAAATAAGCAGGAAGTATATTAGGACAAGAAGACCTTAAGAAAGAGCTAGTGAGACTTCTACTACAAAGATCGTGGGAGTTCTAAAAGTACAACCGGTGGCTGCTATTATGACAGCCTCAGTAAAAGGAAAAAAAGCGTGTAGATCTCGAGATTATCAAGATGCTCGCCCGGGTGAAATCCCACGGGAGGGAAATGGTCTAGTGTAGACGACTACGTGAATTTGAGAGATGGAGAAGATAGTTGAAGTAACAAGATGTGGGGAAACATTAGAAGATAATGTTTTCCAGCTATACATAAAAAGAGGGTTATAAGTAATTAGAATTACGGGCGCAAACAATTTGAGACAGTAAGAGGACATATCCAGCCTATTTATTGGAATAGGTTCAGGTAACATGTTGATGATAAATATTTTTGCTTAATTGCAGAGTAAGTTGGAGACACGTTTAGCGTGCTAAATGGAAGGATAGAGGGATAGAAAAGGATGTTAGGGAATTTGGTGAGGTGGCCTAATTGCCCTCATCAGGCGATGACTGGAAAATGTGAGAAGTGGAACAAATAAGGTGAGTTGGAAAATAATCCTTAGAAAGGGACATGTAAGGGATTCTAATGGGGAATTACTATGAGGGTAGTAGGAAAAACTAAGTGATGGAGGCAGAGAATGAAGAGGCTGGGAAGAAACAAGGGTGCGAGGATGGAAAAGAGGTAGAATCCAGGGTTGAAACTGAAAAAGTGGGAAAAATTGTAAGAAGTAAGTACATGATAAACAGTCCCAACAAAGTTAAGGACAAAGAGGAGGATAGAAAATGTAGGTGGTGGGATTGGGGCATGAGGTTGTGGACTATGTTAAGGCAATTGTAGAATGCCTTATACATGTGAGTAAGCTGCTGAGCTAATAGTTAGGATGAATCAAAAGAGGTTGTTTCAAATGTTAACAACCAGGATACATTAAACGGAGGTGCTCTAAAGGAGAGTGATGGTCATTGAAGCAAAAAGGGAAAGAGAGGTTTTTGAGACTGTGTATCAGCTATTAGAAGTTGAGTAAGGTGACAGTCGGGAATAATAACTCATTGCTTGAATTAGAGGATATGTTGATCAATTGCTTGAGTGTTTTTTTTCTGTGGTTGACCTTAGAGCGGGTCTTCACTGGTTAAAGAATGAAGAATGATGAAGTTGTCAAGATTGTGTTTAGAAACAGAGACACCATTATAAATTTTTGGTGATGTCAGGTGGATTAATTAAGGCCCCTGTGGCAGTTATAAATTTAAGGAATCAAGTCTTTTGAGAGTACTTGATTACTATGTCATCGCCTTATTGGTGACCTTATGAATGATACTGAAGGCAAAGAGGAACTTGCGCAATGGCAAATTTGACAAATTTTAAGAAAGTTAAGTTATATGTCAAATTCGAGGAATGTGAATTTTGACTGGGGAATTTTGATATATGGGATTGTTGCGGAAGTAGGTTAGGAGATTTGGGAAAAGTTGAAAAGGTGACAAATGGGGAACATCGTAAAACGATCGACGTTGAGATTAGTAGTTTTCTAAGCTCAGTCGGAGGCTACCAGAGAGTTAGTGACAATCGCTCTAAGATGCCCTGTTAGAGAAAACGGACTGTGATGATTACTATGCCAAGTCTATAAGGATGTGAACAACTCAAAATCAAAGTTTGAGTAAGGAGAAAAGGAAGTAACAGTCTGTTTCATATAAAAGAAAAAATGCTACCAACACTTCCTGATCGAATCAAGGAAATTGAGATCTAGCGGGGATTAGAAAGGAACAAAAAAAAAGAAATTTTGAATTGTGATGAGGATGGTGATTACTATGTGAAGGTTGGATATGTGTTCCGCCTAATAACAAATTGAGGAAATGAATTGTGAAGAGTACTCATAGTTTGGGGTACCGATTCACTTAAGGGAGACGAAAATATACCCTGCGTTATGGTCCAAAGAATTTTGGTGGCCTAGCATGAGGAGGAATATATAAAAGTTTGTATCCAATTGTTTGACCTGCGAACAGGTAAAAGTGGATCATAAGAAGATCGCCAGATAGTGGCAACCACTCTTTGCACCTGAGTGGAAGTAGGAACTCATTATAATGAATTTTGGTGTTTAGGTTATCATGAAGAACTAAGGGATATACATATATCGGGATTATAGTGGATAGGTTGACTAAGACGTCCCAATTTATTTTATGCAGGAAGAATATTTTTTTGAGCGACTTGCCCAAACTTAAGTTAAGCAATTGGTTAGTTGTTATGGAGTTTCAATAACTATTGTGTCTGGCAAAGACGCAAGGTTCATCTCCAAAATTAGAAAGAAGTGAGTTAACCATGGGGACGACCTTTACCTCAGACGGATGGTCTGTCGGTACGAGCGGTATAAATATTACAAGAGTGTTGAAAGCCTGCATTATTTATTTTTGTTGAGCATTGGGATGAGTAGATATCATTAACCGACAAGGCTGCATGTTGATTTATTAGAATCTATTTAGGGAAACAAAGACTATTTTGCACGAGACTGTACAAAGAAATAGAAAACAAGGTGACCGATATCCAAGAGAGAAATCTTACTGCGCAGAATTAGCAGAAAATTTATGCTGACAAGAGGCATAGGATGTTGGAGTTTGAAGTAGGTGACCTAGTAAATTTTATAAGTGACACCGTGGAAAGGAGTCATGCGATTCGAGAAGTGAAGGAAGTTAAGTCAGAGGTTCATCGAACCATTTAAAATCCGGCCTAGGATTGAGAAGATAGCATACAAACTCAATCTATGTTCAGGATTAAGTTAATTGCATGACGTGCATCACATGTCAATATTGAGGAACTATGATCCCAATTCTATGCGTGGGATCTAGTTGGAACAAGTTGAAATTCGAGATAATATCTCGTATTAGGAGGCACCGACAAAGATGGCTGATAAGAAAGAACATGTTTTACATGAATGTTGGTGGTCAAAGTTAATTGGGGAAAATCATGCGGTCAAGGAGGTTACCTTGAAACCCGAGGTGCTAATGAGGCAATAATGTCCGCACCTAGTTGCAGACTGAGGTTTGTCCCTATTTCAAGGACAAAATTTATTTAAGGGGGGAGGGTGTGATGCTAAGAAAAATACCAAAAATTAATCTAACGTGAGTTTGATTAATTAAGGGGTGTTATTTTTATTATGTAGCAATATGCTGATGATGATTAAGTGTTAAGAAGCTAAATAGGGGGTTAGTGTGGCCTTGGGGGTTAAAATGCAATTTTGACAAGTTAGGGGGGCAAAAATGTAATTTTGAAAAATATGATGAACGGGATGCATATTTTTATTAAGTAGCATCATTTCGATGATAATGAGGTGTTAGGGGGGCTAAATGAGAGGTTAGGATGATTTGGGGTCAAATTATAATATACCAAAGTCTAGGGGTCAAATTGCAATTTTAGAAACTTGAGGGGCCAAAGTGCAAATCTTGAAAGTGGGCAAAATGTGTCATAATCTGAGAAAATCAGATCATGCACGATGGCCACCTCCTGGTTGCATGAAGCTGACTCAAAGTTGAAAATTATAAACAACTTTGGGGATAAGATTTAATGGGGTTAAATATAAAAGGGAAATTTTATGGTAGAAAATATAAATAAAAGAAACTCAAGAACTAGCCTGAAGAACACGACTGGAACAGTGAGCACGGCAGAAAGAGGAAGAAAAAGTGAAGAAAAAAAAAGAGAAGAAAGGAAGAAAGAAGAGAGGAAAGGGAGAAAGGGAGAAAGGAAAAACCTCGAATTCATTTGGGTATGATTTTGAGCCCTAAATTGCAAAGTTATGGAAGAATTGGGTGAAATTTTAGTTGAAGAACATGTGCATGTATGTGTGTGTGTGTGTGTGTCTGTATTTCGGTTGTGTATGTATAATCAGGGATGGAGAATTTAAATGGATTCTTGTTAGAATCATGTTTATGAGAACTCAAAATGGAGAAAGAAAGGAAACTAATTAGGGTTTTGAAATTGGTGGGAGTTCAGTGTGCATGGGTGTGTGTTTCAGTGTGTTTTAGTGTGTCTTCTTCAATTTGGTTCCATGGGTTTGGATTCAATTGGTTTCATTGTGCGAAATTCATGTATAACATTAAGTTTAGGGCATGAATTGGGTGTATTATAATGTGTTTAAGTGATCTAAGATGAGTTTGTGAGAAATTCATGTCTGATTGGAAGAGAAATGTGCCTAGCTATGTAACTGTTGAAGGAGGTGTGTGTGCATGAAGGTGAACTAGTGTGTGTGATGATGTGAATAGTGATTGTTTTTGTCACTAAAGGTGAAAACTAAGTAAACAGGTTTTAATTTGAATTTTTAAAAATAGTTAGGGTCAGATTTAGCTAAAGTACAAAAAAAGACCCTAGTTATTTTTAGAAGACCTACATCGTGGAAATATTTCAGATTTTTTCGAGGTCGGGAAGGGGGTTAACCGCTGTGGGAATTTTGAAACTTTGTGGTAAAATTTAAAATATCAGTCTTACGCAATTTTGCGTGAAAATTTTACGAGGACCCTAGGATGATGAGAAGTTCAATTTTAAAAAATTTCAAATCATTCTGAAGTCGTTTACTATTTCTGGCCGAACGGACTTTTAAGCGCTTGGTCCGGACATCGATTCTGAATTTTTGGGCGAAAATTTTTTAAAATTCATTTTAGCACAAAAGTGACTTTAACACACTTAAAATAGCATTTTAAAGCCATTTTGAGTTTTTTCTGGTACCGGGAACCCTCAGGGGGCATTTTGGTAAAATGCTACCCTGAGAGGGGTATTTTGGTAATTTTTTAGGCAAAATTTTTCAAAGGACTTTTGTGTTCTAGAAGGGGTGTTGGACACCTGAAGAGTAGTTTTAAAGTAGCTTTGAAATGTTTGTTAGGGGGGTTGCCACCAAGGGGTGTTTTGGTAATTTTGCCCTTTAAAATTTTTCGAGGAATTATTTGGGCTACAAATGATGTTGTTCATCTAAAAAGTAGTTTTGGGGTGCTGGTGGTGTAGTGACCATCAGGGGTATTTTGGTAATTTGCCATGTTAGCGCTAAATTTTTGAGATCGCGTGTTATTCAGCGTCCGGAGTGACGGAAAGCGAGGAATGGTGGGAACAGGTCTAAAATGAGATGGTTGTCATCACTAATGCATCAATAAGGCTAGGTTATGGATTCAGTTATTGGATCAGGTTAACTAGCTGTCATAACACGCTATAAGCAGTTAAATGGGAAGGGGTAGAATAAGGAGTGTGTATATGCTGAATGATGTCTAACGAGCAAGGTATTATTTGACTAGGTGATTCAGCTCGTTGCGATCAGAGATTGCGAGTTGCTATATGCTGAATGATGGGCTACAAATGATGTAGTTCATCTAAAAAGTAGTTTTGGGGTGCTAGTGGTGTAGTGGCCATCAGGGGTATTTTGGTAATTTGCCATGTTAGCGCTAAATTTTTGAGATCGCGTGTTATTCAGCGTCCGGAGTGACGGAAAGCGAGGAATGGTGGGAACAAGTCTAAAATGAGATGGTTGTCATCACTAATGCATCAATAAGGCTAGGTTATGGATTCAGTTATTGGATCGGGTTAACTAGCTGTCATAACACGCTATGAGCAGTTAAATGGGAAGGGGTAGAATAAGGAGTGTGTATATGCTGAATGATGTCTAACGAGCAAGGTATTATTTGACTAGGTGATTCAGCTCGTTGCGATCAGAGATTGCGAGTTGCTACGGCTATAAGCCAATAGGTCAGGACAATGCGGTTGTGGGTTGACACCGGTAGTCATTGTGACCGATATACGTATATTTGAATTGTGCTGTTGAGGACTTAGGGTAGAATAATTCCATTAGTCTGCCCTGTTGATAAAATTTAATGAGGATGATGGGTGTCTTAGTATGCTATAATTCGACTCAATTAGCATACTTGACATTGGGGGTGATATTTTGTAGGGTTGTTGGGTGGTTGTTGTGAGATGTCGATAATTCTTGATTGCTGAGGTCTTTTATCTTTGAGAACACCATTAAGGACTTGTGGCAAACTTCTCCAGAGTCCGCCCTGTCGTTGATGATGATGTTGTTGGGGTCGTTGCGTGTTGTTGCGAGATGTCGGCAGACAGTCGACATTCCTCTTATGTAAGAACATTGTTGAGGGCTTGCGGTAATCTTCACCCAAGTCCGCCCTATTAATGATGTTACATTGAACTTTTGTTATTAGGTCTGAACACCGGTTGATCTTCTGATCTGGTATTCCTTGTTGAGCTGTGTTGTTAAGGACATAAGGTGAAATAAATTTTTCCTTAATTCGCCCCATTGAAGAAGTCCTGCTACTGGGTTGTAAGGTGGTTAGGGAAAGCACTCTAGATGAGTTCCCTTCTTGATTACAATGTCTCTCCTATTTATTTGAGACTGAGATGAACATCTCATAAAATGGGACATCAATATGATGAGGATGGCCTATGAAGTATGATCACTGGCCAAAGAGGATGAATGTCGCTCGAGTAGAGTCTCTCTTATCTGGTCGAGTCCTGTCTATCGGGTTGATGATTTTAATTAGGAGGATGATCATTAGAAACATACTATGTTAAGCGTTAAAGAGCTCTGCAGTAATGGTAAAATCTTGGTTTATTTAATCATCAGGGACTCCCGAGCACACGAATTTTTATAAATCGAAATAGGACAAGGGAAAGAAGGATGAGTTTAACATGAGCAACGGATCCTGACGTGATACATCTTCGTAATGAAAATGGAGTAAAGACCTGTTACAAATAATGAAGAAACGAGTAGATTCAGATACAAAGCGACGTAAATGGAAATTTTGCTATGGAGATTTCGGGCGGTCATTGCATTTGATTTTCTTTTGATGTTGATGATTTTAATGATTTGTATTTCAATGATGTTTATCTTTACGACCTTGGATTTCGGGTTCATTGCATAGTCAGTCAGTCAGTCTTATTCATGTGGATGTGGCAGTAATGATGTTCTGTTGGGCCTTAAAGCCGCTCAGTCTAACGAAAGAAAAATTATCGTTTGACAAGTTATGTTGATGCTGAAATTTATTGACTACTCTTAATTCGTTGCTATCGTTGAGATGATTATTATTCCTCTGAGTCTTTTGAATCATTTGTACACAATACTTCTCGTGTTGTCTTTACTGGGCGGTTTGCGTTTATTCCTTATGTTGTACTGTGCAGGCTATAAGGTTGACCAAGGAGAACCCTCTAGGAAAGGGAAGAGAAACAAGCTCGAAAAGTTGAGCAAGGGATAAGTTGTGTGAGGTAAGACAAGCTGGAAATGGTGAGATAAAGATTGAGCTGCGAGATAGGTTGATAAGAGTCACACGACTACAGTCGTATATTGGGTTGTAACCATTCATGCTTTTAGTGACTTGAAAGTCTTCCGTTTTAGTATGATGTATGTTTGTAAAAAAAAATTGTAAGGATGCATTTTAGAGCGTCTATTAATGATGTATGAGTATGAGGATGTAGTTGTTCTGTATTCAGCACAAGGTTTTGAATGTAATTATGATCGATAACTCAGCCCGATGATGTCACCTAGGTTGAGGGTGTCGCAGTTATCGAACTGCTTATGATTATTTAAAATGTTTGAAAATTTATCTTAGTCAAGACTGCTGAATCGTTGGAAATTCTTTTGGTTGTCCTTGAACAACGTTACTGAGCTCTCAAAAGTTCACCCTTCGATTGACTCCCTTCTGCAGGTGAGCAGATGTAGAATGATCAGGAATGGGTTTAGAGTTTGTGTGAGATTCTGATGAGCCCATCACTACTGTGCAGTGAGACCCTGCATGGGTCAGTGCTGTTTACTCGTTCTATAAGAACTTGCGTTGTAAAGAACCTAAGTTTTAATAATTTAAGTTTAGCGATTTTGAAATCTTATATTTTGAAGGGTTTGAGTTTATGTGTAGTTAGATGCTTTAAAGTATGTGTCAGTCAACATGGTTTTATAAGTCTGGTGCAACATGATAGGTTAATGCTCTAGGAGTTATGGGCGGTGGAGCTCCGAATTTCTGAGATGTTACAGTTGGCATCAAAGTAGTTCGGTCTTGTGGCATTAATAGCTTAGGTATATGATTTTGTAGACATGGAACCACACAGTATAGGTAACGTGATTCTGTAGAATCATATTTCGGTTAATGAGAGTGGGGTTAGATGATGGTCTTTAATTTGTAATTGTATTGCTGTTTAGACACGTGTTAGTATAACACTGATAACTGTTGATTGTATCAGTATGGCTCGCACACATAGCACTAGCAATGGAGATAGTATGGAGGGCCAGGAACAGCAGAATCCAGAATGGATGGTTGCGGTTCTAAACACTATGAACCAGATTTTGACCTTGATGGCACATAATCCGGCTAATCATCCACAAGGAACACCGAATCCAGTTCAACCATAGGTACGACCTCAGGAAGAGAGTACTTTGGGTGAATTTACCAAGCAAAATGTGCCTAGCTTTTAGGGGTCATTGGACCCTATGGAGGCAAAGAACTGGATTAACGAAATGAAGAAATTTTCTGAGCTATTCATTATTGTGAGAAAGAAAAGGTTGAACTTGCTATCTATAAATTGAGAAGTGAGGCTGCTCAGTGGTGGAAAATGGTAGAGAGGAGTTTGACTCATCAATTGTTGGATGCATGACTTGGGAACAATTCAGGGAGTTATTCTTTAACCGGTATTTTTCGACGAGCTATCATGAACAGATGTTTAGAGAATTTGCCACTGCAACGCAAGGAGATCAAGAATCAGTAGATGAATTTGAAATGAGGTTTTTGCGCCTCGCCAGATTTGCGATACGGATGTTATCAACGGATTGAGATAGGTATCAGATGTTAAAGTGGGGCCTTAAGCCTGAGATAGGTGCTAGAAGTTAGTGTGATCTCTGCTCGATTGACGAGCTATATTGAATGTGTAGACTTGGCATGCACTTTGGAGTGATCCAAGTCCGATAACAGAAAGAGGTATAAGCGGTACATGAAAAGGCGGGACGAACAGAAGAGAGATAGGTAGGAACTTTTTAGGAAAGATCTTTAGGGGTGGACAAATGTTGATAGTTTTTAGTGCCAGCACAGCAGGGTGCCCAAGAGCCGAGGATGGGGCAAATACAAGGATTTAGGTCCGTTTCGGCTTAGGGATTCAGACCTGGGCAGGGTTCTGGGATTCAACCAAGGCAGAATATGGGATTCAAAGGAACGCATGGTATAAGCGATCGACCAGCTCAGAGTACTAGATTTGGACCATCGCAAAGTACTGGAGTTCGACCTACACATAGTACTGGTCAGGGTGGCGGGCCAACTTTTTTGGCCAGCCCATGTATCATGTGCAGGAGGTATCATGGTAGAAGGCCATGCTACGGAGTTTCCAGAGGGTGTTTTAGGTATGGAACTGTGGAGCATTATGTTCGAGACTGTCCAGTGTGCTAGGAATAATCAGTTAACTTTTCGTCCCACACCTACAGCTAGTACAACAACTAGTAGTGTTCCTCGATAGGGAAGAAGACAATATCAGTAGTCCTGGACTCCATAATCTTAAGTTCAGCAGGGCCAGAGACTCGGGACATCAGCCAGACTCTATTCAATGTCTGCTCAGGATGGTGCTTCATCCGATGACGTGGTGTTAGGTACACTAAAAGTTAACCCATTAGATTCTCGTATATTGTTTGAGTCTAGAGCGTTATATTTCTTTACACCCCTTACACTTTTGGACAACAATTGTGAATGAAAACTCGTCCTTTAGAGACTAAACTTGTGATAGACATTCCATTTGGAGAGTCTTTGACTGTTTCTACAGTTCACTATAATTGTACTATCCATGTTGGGGATTGAGATTTTCTTGTGGATCTCACCCCATTTGCTGTTAGAAACTTTGACTTCATACTAAGCGGGGATTGGTTACCCTTTAATTACGCATCCGTAGATTATCAAGGGAAACCTTAGTGGTGTTATGAGTAATAGTTTAAGTTAGTGATTTGATTTATGTGTGAGAATGACACTTTTAGGAAAAGATTGTTGTTAAGACTGAGAATCGGTTTGAGAGTACGATAAGAAGTGGGGAATCCTACCTTGTCATCCCAGACATTCCTTTGTATGTTGAATTCAGTTGCGACTTAACTGAATGCCAACTTACTCTAAGACGTCGGAGAAGATGTCATTCATACTGAGTCGTCGTATTCCTTTTTTTAGGATATTTATCTACTTCTTTCGAATATATCTGGACTTGATGGGATAGTGTCGGACCCACTGGCCATGGAAAAGCTACGAATCCTATTAATGACCAATAACTCCTATTGATTGCTTTGAGTCATTGGGTTGACTTTACTTCGACTTATCTATACCATTGTTCATGTACTCGTTATTTTTCGAAATGTCATAAAATTGTATTATGAATCTTGAGAGCTAATGGTATGATTTTGTTAAAGATTTTCCCGTTATGATTGCCTGATTGCGATTATTTGTTATCTTTTGATCCCTAAATACTTGACTGAGATCATTGTTTGTTATGATTAATGTTAGACGTTTTGTGGTATAATCATCACTGTTTCTTTGTGATTGGTGTTTGTTTAATGTGTTCCTAAATGGTAATATGTTATAATTGCTATTCATGCCTAATTAGATTATCAGAATTTGTTGTGTTCTATTCTCAAATGATTTGAAAATTGAAAATATATTATGTATATGTATCTTTACCTAATTTAGGATTTGCATAGGTTCACCTACCTTAATATGAGATTATGTAGACTCCTAAGCCTTAGATAATTGGTGAGTGAGAGTAGGCTATGAGAACGTGGATTAGATTTGAACGATCTATTTGATGATTCAGTATGAGGTTGAGACTTCGCTAAAAACGCGATTATAGGCCACGGGTTATTTTCTTATGAACTGCAAGATTATAAACGTTTAATTGAAACAGATGATCGAAGGATAAGATTATATGATTTTTGTAAATAATTTGATCATGAATCATAAGTGATGTATTAATCTCTAGTGAATCATAAGTTAGAGTCTTAATCTCTAGTGAAAGTGCAATACATGCAAGAGATTTCAACCAAAGCACAAATCATTTTAAAGAATATTTTCCAGTAATTTCCGTAACAATCGTAGTACATATGGTGCAAATAAAACCAAAAATTAACATTGACCCTGGGCGATTACAATGCCACTCAAGCAAAGTTGGTAGTTTACACATGCATGATGTACCATAATAAATACTAGTCCCATTGGATACTAGCCTGCGTTTCATGTACGATTCGAACCAGCTTTATACCGCCTCTCCATATAACAGATACTCAGGTCAACACAGAAAAATCAACAATAGTAATGAGCATTAACATAAGTTCAAATCACCAAAATCAATTCGGGTTCCAATAACAATAACATACTGATGTAAGTCATCATTCGAAATTTCAGAAGAAAAATCATAAATAAACAGCCAAAAACGATTGCAAATAATTATCGAATTTAAGCACAACAATTCGGAAGAACGGTTACAAACAATTGTCAAATTTGCTCAATATGCAATAACAGGCGAGCATCACAGGATTTCTAAATAAACGATTCAAGTTCAACATTGGGGTTTTCTAGGCAATAACATGCTAATATCAATACATAATTCAGAATTCGACATTAACCATAAGTAGATCAAATGAGTACTTACAAGTACGAAACTAAGCTATTTAATAGGAAAGTCTGTTGCTTGACCTAAATGGAATAATCAAATCATTAGAACATAGACTACAGTGCAATATTATAGTTTAAGACGAACTCACACATGCTCCCAAAATAAACCTCCCTCACCGGGGATGTAAAACTACCAAAATGACCTTAGGGTGTATAATTACCAAAATAGCCTTCACGTAAGTAGAAGCACTAAAATAACCTTCCCGTACTTGAGTTTACGCAAAAATACCATTTACAAGTAAAATTACCAAAATACCCATTCGGGGTGGTAAATTACCAAAATAACCTTGGGGGCTTTCAGCATCAAAAAAATTCTAAAAATATCTTAAAAATACTATTTTTAGCATCCTGGTGTCATTTCTTGACTAAAAAGTATTGTAGAAAATTTTTTGCCTGAAAATTCCGAACCAATATCCGAAATGAGTTCTAAAAGGTCAGTTTTGTGAAAAAAAATACCTATCGACTTCAGAATGGCACGAAATTTTAGATAATAATACATATCAGTAAAATAAGATTTTACAAAAAAAGTTCGGATCAAAATAACTTGGTTTGGTATGCTAAAAAAATCGATAATTTTAGTTAACTGATACCTTAATCTAGCACCATTCACGGGCACTGAAAATTTCCAAAAAAATTCTAGAGTGTACGTCTCGTAAAAATAATAGGGGTTATTGTTTTTTTACTTTATCTAATTTTGACCCTAATTATTTATAAAAATTCAGTTTAAAATCTTTCTAAATAGTTTCTACCTTTAGTGGCAATTACAAGTACTGTTCAAATTATCACACCCATTAACTCACCTTAAAACACACACTTGTCTTCCACCTTCCTACCGAGCACACACTTGCACACACACTCATTTTGCACACACGGGGCCACTTCCAACCACCCTCAAAACACATACATATATATAATTATACCTAATTCCACACATTAACACACAACACAACTACCCATCTTATACACACAATCACTCACACACCCCTAACATAAACACACACACTGTCACCATTCGAACACCTGCGTATAGCCATACCAAAAGCACATACAGCCCCCCGAATTATCACACCGAACACTCTCAGATCAATTGAAGACACACCCACAATCACACTCCCTAACCCCATATCTGAAACTAGCACACCTAGAATCACACAGCCATGACCCAATTCCACTTTCACGCACACGCTGAGCACCCCGAGAACACACACTGAAATACACACTAAAGGTTAAGAATTTACCTTTTCACGATTTCCTTCAATCTTCCCTTTTTCCTTCGGTTTCCTTCCTCAAATTTCCTCTTATTCCCCCTGTTTCCTTCCGCTCTCTCTGTTCTTCTTCTCCTCTGTTCTTCTTCTTTCTTTCTTTTTAGTTTTCTCTTGTTTTCTTTCTTTCCTGAAATGGCAACTCTCTCCTTTCCCTTTTTGTTCTTCACTTCTGCTTTGGTTGGCTTCCCTTTTTTTTTTTTGCTTCTTTCACCCGAGCTTCATTATCCAATCCATTATTAAATAATTTAATCTAGCTTAGTAACTTGTGCTAGTAGGTGGTGGCAACTCTAAAAAAAAAAGCTTCTGCATTATTTTTATAAAATTGTACTAATGACCCCAAGCTTTACATATTTACAAAAAGACTCCAAACTTTTAAAAAATTACGTTTAAGCCCCAAAACATTTCTAATCATTCTTAATTTAATTAAAAATCACTGAAAATATATATTAGCATTCATTTTTATCACTAAAATCATAATTTATATTTATGCCCCCAAAATTTTTCAAAATTACAAAATGGTCCCCAAAAGGTTTCAAAATTACATTTTTGCTACAATTTCTTTTAAGCTCCTCTGCACTACTAATACCCAAGCATTACTCATTATTGCCCGTAAAGTTTTTAGAGCCTAGATGGTTATTTAACTGGCTCTGAAGTTCGGGATATTACAGTTGGAATGTGTATTTGTGTGTAGCAGTGTGTGTGTGTGTGTTCGACAGAGGGAAAGTGAGGGAGAAGACAAGTATGTGTATGTTAATGTGTAATACTAGGGGTGTTCATAGTGAACAATGTTTGTAAGTGTCGTTAAAAATAGGGATTTCAGGTCATTTATTTCCTAATTTTTAAAGCATGCTTAAAAATTTATTTGGACAAAGTCTAAAATAGTAACCCTATTATTTTTACAAGACGTATGCGATGGAAAAATTTGAGAATTTTAGGTGTCCACGAAGGACACTAAATTAGGGTATCGATTAAAGGAAATTCTCAAAAGAATTTTCAGGTAATTTATTTCCTAATTTTTAAAGCATGCTTAAAACTTTATTTGGACAAAGTCTAAAATAGTAACCCCTTTTATTTTTACAAGATGTATGCTATGGAAAAATTTGAGAATTTTCGGTGTCCATGAAGGACACTAAATTAGGGTATCGATTAAAGGAAATTCTCAAAAGAATTTTCAAGTAATTTATTTCCTAATTTTTAAAAGCATGCTTAAAAGTTTATTTGGACAAAGTCTAAAATAGTAACCCCTCTTATTTTTACAAGACGTAAGCTATGGAAAATTTTGAGAATTTTCGGTGTCCATGAAGGATACTAAATTATGGTATCGATTAAAGGAAATTCTCAAATTCCTTAATATAGCAAATCAAGTTATTTTAATCTGACAATTTTAGAAAAATCTTATATTATTAATGTGTTTCATTTTCAAAGTTTCGTGCCATTCTGAGGTCAATAGTTATTTTTAGTAGAACCAGCTTTGAGCACTCAGTCCGTCCCTCTATTCAGGATTTTTGGGCGACTATTTTTTTAAAATACTTTTGAGCCCAAAACTGACTTTGAGATTCTTATATTAGTGAATTAAGTAATTTGCTACCCACCAAAGATATTTTGGTAATTTTACATATAAAATGTATTTTTGGGTAAATCCACATACGGTAAGAATGTTTTAGTGATTTTGTTCGCGAAAATGCAGTTTGGTGATCTAAGTGTGAGAGGGGTATTTTTGGTAATTTTACACAAAAGGCATTTTGTTAATATTCCATACCTGATAAGGGGGCCGTTCTGGAAGTATGTGTGGTCAGTATTGAATTCATAATATCATAGTATATACTATATACTGATAATTGGATTGTTTCGTTTAGGTTAAAGTAACAGACTTTCCGGTTAGACCAGCTTAGCTTCAGATGTAGGTAAGGATTTTTATCTGAACCCCAGGTAAAGATTTTGATAACTTGTCTTTGTAAGTATTCTTTTGATTTGCTTATACTATTGTCAAACACTGAGATAGGCATTTAATATCAGAATGTTATTGCGAAAAAAATCCTAACATTGAACCTGAATCAATTATTTGGAGATCTTATCGATGCTCACATGTTATTGCATGCTGAGCAAATTCGATAATTGTTTGCATTCTTCCTTTGGAATTGTTATGCCTAAATTCGATAACTGTTCGTAAATGTTTGTGGTTATTCTAGACTTACGAATGATGAATTATATCAGCATGCTTAATTATCATTGAAACACTAATTGATTCCAGTTAATTGAAATCATGTTGATGCTCATTTTTATCATATGTTAGGCATCGAATTTCTCGCTGAACTTATGAATGTTGTTTTATGTGTTGACCCGGGGGTATGTTATGATGGAGGCGTTATAAGGAAGGACTCTTACTGCTTCCTATGGGAAACACAGGCTAGTCGCTTGATCGATGGAAAGGGCTAGTTATCGTACATCATGCATGTGTACACTCTTTGTGTATTACCTATGTAATACCCCGATTTTTTTTTCTCGTGCAAAAATATAATTTCTGAGTAAATAATTGTGGTCTTTTTGATAATATTAAGAAAATGGTTGTTAACGTTTCGGAAATTTTTGGTTGAATGAATAGTTATTTCATTTGAATCAAAATGGGAAGGGTAGTGATGTTTGGAGTGACTGAAAGATTCGGTCGAATGAAAATATTTTTGCTTCAAATGAAAATGGGTTTGCTTCGAATGAATTTTTTTTCTTCGAACGAAAAGTATTTAAAATCGTGAAGAGCGAGTAATGAAGTTTTAATTCGAATGAATACTCTTCGTTCAAATGAAAAGTATTCATTCGAATGAAAACTATTTTTGGTCAAATGAAAAAAAATATTTTCATTCGAATTAAAAGTTTTCATTCGAATGAAAACATGTTTTCACTCGAATGAAAAAAAATGTTTTTTTAAGAAGCATTTTCACCTCTGTCGGATTCAGTCGAATGAAAACTTAAATCTTTGTACCATTTAAATAGTTGTCTTATTTCCTTTCCACCTTTTTGGTTCTTTGTTTCCTTCTTTTTCCTTTGCGAGAGAGAAAGAGAGAAAGGAGAAGGCTTGGGAAGTTGGTGATATCTAAGGTGGAACTTAAGGATTTGTTTTCTCAAAAGCTTGATTAAGATAAGGGTTTACTGTTGAAATTCGAATTAGCGATGGACAGATCGCTCATGTGAATCCTTAGTTCTTTTTAAAATCTGAATTCCTTCGAATTGGTTAAGTTATTTTTCTTCCCCTTTTGTTTTGAGCTCATTATGAGTAACATATTTCTCAATGCTATGACTTGTGGAATTCAATTTCTGTCAAAATTGTTTGGCCTCAAAATTAGCCATGTTGATATTGTTCGTTTCAGTGATTAATGATTGTCATTACTTTATAAACTCCGCTTATTGTTTGACAAGTCTGTTATTTGATAATGTTATTTTAAAGTCTTTGTTTCAGTAACTCTATGAGCCATGTCACAGTGTATGTGTCTTATTTCTTAATTACCCACTTGGATTGGAACGTGGGTTAGCTCAGCGGGATTGAGCTAGAGATCGCGATCTTACTTTCTGAACCTGGTCTCACGTGTCAGTGATGACATATGTGACCTTATTCTGAATGGCTCTCCAGTGTCTGTCTCCGTACTCGGATATATTTTAGAATTTGAAATTTGGTTTTATGTATGTTCAGTTGAACTTTTGTGCCTTCAAAATCTCGTCTCTCAGATATCTTCGCATTCTTTTGATTGGTCCTTTGAGCGACCTTACTAAGCATTTGGCTCATTCGCTTATTGTTTTCTTTTCAGGTGAGCAGTAATTGGGTTAGCTGTGTGTCCAAGAGCTAGCTGCTTTTGTTCAGAATTAGTATTGGTATTTTGCATGTATTTAATCAAGACAAGTTGATATTACTTAGGTTTTCTTTTGAAACTCCATGTTAGAGAAATTTTGGATTGTATAAAAGCTTTAGTTCACTTTGACAGTTATTGATATACTTTTGGGAATTATTAGTGCATGCTTTGCATACTCCCTTTTTTGGGAGATTTTTGATATTTTAAGGTTTTTAGACTCTGTTTATTTGACATTAACGCTCTGAGAAATTACGGGGCGTTACAGTTGGTAGCAGAGCCTAGGTATGAGATTCTGTAGACTCATGCCTAGGATCAGATAAGTTGTGAGATGGGTAGGATGGGTAGATTTAAGTGTAATATTTCAGTTAGTATCTGATCCTAGTTTTTTTTTTTTGTTGTAATGGCAAGCGGTCGTAGTAATAGCCAAACTCGCAATTGGAATGTGGAGCCTCCAAATGTCACAGGGAACGAGAATCTGCCAGATCTTCTGACCCTTCTGGTTGCTCAGCAAGCCCAGCTGACTTAATTACTGGCTAACCAGCAAGCTCAACTAAATTAGCATACTCAACCTAACCCACGAGAGAATCCGAATCGCAGACAGAATCAGACCCGCAGCTAATTAGAGCAATTCGATAATAAGAATGTAGAACCTTTTGGGGGTACTGACGATCAAATTGTGGCAGAGAAGTGAATTTCTCAACTTGAAAAGGTGTTTTGGCTTATGGGTTGCACTGATGAGGAAAAGATAGAACTCACAGTGTATAAGCTAGGTGGGGAGACAGGCCACCGATGGAAAATGATTGAGGATAGTAAGACGGCAGAGCAACGCATGGCGATGACATGGGATCAATTTAAGATTTTGTTCTTCGACCCCTACTTTCCTAGGAGTGTAAAAGAACAGATGTATCGTGATTTTCTTAATCTGAGAATGAGAGTGTAGCCGAGTATGAGGTAAAGTTCACGTGACTATCTCATTATGTTAAGTAATTGGTGGCTAAGGAAAAGGATAGAGTGCAGATGTTCACTTGAGGTCTTAAGTCTAGCATTAGACAGCGCATTATTCTAGTCTCGATAGAGACCTATGTTTAGTGTGTGAACATTACGAAGACTATTGAATCTGAGGCAAAGGATTTCAGAGAGAAAAGAAGCCAAGGCAAGTAAGAGAGATCGCCCAGAACTATCTCAGTCCCACGCGGCACCAAGTGATGAGAAGCAAAAACAGACTTCTTCGTTGATTACTATTGGTCAGAGGGACCAAGGTCAAAGGCAGGTTCAAGCTTAGGGTAGTTTGAGCAGGAATTTTAGCCAGAACTTTGTTCAAAGGCTTCCATTTACAGGTTCTGATCCTATTTGTCAGAGGTGCAACAAGCGACATGGCGGTCAGAGTTGCCATTGGGAAATGGGAGCGTGTTTCAGGTATGGCTAAAAGGGTCACCGTATCAGAGATTGTCCTATTCCAGTATCGGGGCAATCTGGCCCAAAAGTTTCAGTTACAGCGAGTATAGCTTCGGGCCCAAGACAGACAGTAGGAGGGCAGAAACCTAAGGCTACCGGCAGAGTATTCAACATGATGGCTAAGGATGCATCGGGTTCAAAGGATGTGGTGGGAGGTACGATTTAGATTGACTCAATTGATGCACATGTATTGTTTGACTCTAGTGCCATGCATTCTTTTATCTCCCTTTCGTTTGTACGTTGCCTTGGGATTAGACCCGAGTCTCTTGACTATGAGGTGTCTGTCAGTACTCCAGTTGGAGATTCTGTAATAGTTAAGTCAGTATTTAGGGACTGTAAGATCTGCATATGTGACAAGGACCTCCCTAGAGATATAGTTCCTTTAGATATTCGTGATTTTGATGTGATTCTGGGTATGGATTAGTTGGTATCATACCATGCCTTAGTTGACTACTTTGAGAAGCGGGTCCATTTTTGTTTATCTGATTTGTCTAAGTTTGAGTTCTAGGGTTCAAAACCTAGTGGTTCGTCTATTATTTTAGCTATTTTGGCTCACCGTATGCTTCGTAAGGGGTGTGAAGGTTACATTGCACACGTCCTTGATACTAATCATGGAGGTCTTGAGATATTAGATGTATTGGTTGTACTCGATTTTCTTGAGGTGTTTCCTGAGGAGGTGCCGGGAAAACCCATCAACCGTGAGTTTGAATTCATGATTGATTTAATTCCTTGAGCGACACCTATGTCCAAGGCTCCGTATCGAATGGCGCCTCCAAAGATAGAGGAGTTAAAGGAACAACTTCAAGAGCTACTTGATAAAGGGTTCATTTGCCCTAGTGTGTGTTCCCAACCTATTCTGATCGCACCCCAGGGCCCGCTAAGGGACCCATTTCAGGCGACAAATCACCCATTCAACGGTCAATTATTTAATGCCATCAACAGGTCAAAACACTTGAAAGGCGTAAAACCCTTGAGGGGGTCGGCCACCTCCTTAAAGAGGGATTCAGCCACCTTTTTCACCGGGGGGAGGGGTCGGCCACCCTCTCTTGAAGGGGGTTAGCCACCCTTTGCATTGGGGGGAGCACTACTGACCCCTCTGCCCTCTCACTCATCACACTCTCTACAGTGCTCACACACCAGCAGTGGTCGCATGATGCTCGTTGTCGCCCCGCGCCGTCGTCACGACAACCGTCACTCGTGACCGCTCACTATCATCAAGGTACTGCCTTGCGACAGCCGTTGCCCCGCCCATGCGCCACTTCCATAACATGTGCCCTCGGCACTAAGTACTGTCTCGTGATGTTCGTCGTCGCCCCTCCCCCCACCACAATCATGTTACAGGCCTCCGGGCATCCCACTCGTCCACCATGCCACGTGCCCACGCCATGGACGTGGAACATGCTTCGACCCACTCTTTAGAGTGTGCAGCATCACAGGGGACTCCATTCGTAGTGCTCCGGTACGAGGACCCCTCGCAGCGGGATGGATTTGTAACCACAAAGTCATCGTTGCCACGGGATGGGCTCACTGCCACAAAGCCATCGCCGCCACAATCACGGGGGGCTCCGGCACGAGGACCCCTCGTAGCGGGATGGACTCGTTAACACAAAGTCATTGCTGTCATGAGATGGGCTCATTACCACAAAGCCATCGCCGTCACAATCAAAGGGGGCTCCGGCACGAAGACCCCTCACAGCAGAATGGACTTGTTACCAAAAAGTCATCGCCGCCATGGGATGGGCTCGTTACCACAAAGCCATCGCCGTCACAATCATGGGGGGCTTCGACATAAGGACCCATTGCAGCGGAATGGACTCGTTACCACACAGTCATCGCCACCACGGGATGGGCTCGTTACCACAAAGCCATCACCGTCACAGTCACAGGGGGCTTCGGCACGAGGACCCCTCGCAGCAGGTCCCCTTGCAGCGGGATGGACTCGTTACCACAAAGTCATCGCCACCATGGGATGGGCTCGTTACCACAAGGCTATCGCCACCTGGTTTGACTTGCGTGACTCTGAGCGCTGAGCTATAACCATGTCTGTTAATGTCACCATTGATCGTCGACACCACCAGGACAATGACCCTCGGGTCACTCCTGGACGGGAGCAGGTCTTTGGAGGGCATCGTGCCTAGTCCACCTGGCAGCTACAGGGGCAACCCTCACTACTGTCAGGTTCTCTGCCCGTCTCTTGACACACCTTGTGGGATTCAGTAAGGGCTTGGAACGGTGGCTGGGGCAAAAGGCTTACTCTGATCACCCTATTGCGGTGTGGTTAGTCTTCTCAGACAGGTAGAGAGATGTTGCGCGGGCAGGGCAATGCGAGTTTGGGAACTGGCAGTCAGACAAAAAACCAATATTTGTGAACCTCTGGTGACGTGTCACTCCCAGGGGACGACACATGTCAGCTGATGATGCACTGATGACATATGCATACTTTTGCCTATAAGTAGTGGACTTTGGAACTCATTCGCAGAATTCTCTCTCATTTAATATTTTCACTTTCTCTCTCTAAAAACCTATTCTCTCTGGAATTCTGGTGAGAGAAACACATTTGGACTTCTGACATTGGACTCTTAACGCTACATCCCTGAGTTGGACCCTAGCTTGGATTATCAATTGCCAGCCCTGTTCGTCGTCACTTTGTCCGCGCAATGGTGCCAGCCCTTACGGCCTGTCTGGGGAGACTTGCTCTCAGCCCTTACTCCGTTCTTGTTGTCTCTCACTTTGTACACTTGGAAGTTGATGTGGACTGCAAGCTTTGTGGCACCTCCACATAGATACGGACCCACTTTCCTTGGCATCAGTGTGTCACCTTGGGGTGCCCCTGTTTTGTTCGTTAAGAAGAAGGATAGTACGTTAAGACTTTGGATTGACTACCGTGAGTTAAATAAGATCACCATTCGTAATAAATATCCTTTGTTGCTCATAGATGATTTGTTTGACCAACTTCAGGGAGCAAAGTTTTTCTCAAAGATAGATTTACATTATGGATACTATCAGCTAAAAGTCAGGTCAGAAGATGTGCTGAAGACCGCGTTTAAGACTCGTTCTGGTCATTACGAGTTTTTACTAATGTCGTTTGGGTTAACTAATGCCCCTGCCGCTTTTATGGACCTGATGAATTGTGTGTTTAGAACGTATCTAGATCAGTTCGTGATTGTTTTGACTGACGATATTTTGGGATACTCTAAGTCGGAGGAAGAGCATAGTGAGCACCTGAGAACTATTCTACAAACTTTGAAGGATAATCAATTGTATGCTAAGTTTGAGAACTGCGAGTTTTGGCTAGAGCAAGTTACATTTATGGGGCATGTAGTGTCCAAGGATGGAATAACTGTTGACCCTCTAAGATTGTAGCGGCAAAGACATAGCACTATCACGGAAGTGCGAAGCTTTTTGGGATTGGCAGGCTACTACCATCGATTTGTTGAAGGCTTTTTGAAAAACGCTATGCCTTTAACTCAGTTGGCTAAGAAGAATACCTGGTTTGTTTGGAGCGAAGAATGTTAGGCTAGCTTCCAAGAACTGAAAGAGAGGTTAGTGTTTGCGTCGGTATTTACCTTACCATCTAGTTCCGGAGGTTTTGTGATTTAAAGTGATGCCTCAAATAGAGGTTTGGGGTGTGTTTTAATGCAACATGGTAAGGTGATTGTTATGCTTCTAGACAGCTTAAACCCTATGAACAGAACTATCCCACCCATGATCTTGACTTAGCGACTGTGATTTTTGCTTTGAAGATATGGAGGCATTACTTGTATCGTGAAACCTGTGACATATACAACGATCATAAAAGTCTTAAATATATTTTCACCAAAAAGGAACTGAACATGAGACAAAGGCATTGGTTGGATGATCCATTATCACCCTGGTAAGGCGAATGTTGTAGCGGATGCACTCAGTAGGAAGAGCAGTGAAAACTTAGCAGCACTGATCACTTGTCAACCTCAGCTGTTGGAGGCTATGATGAACTTGGATCTTGAGATTAGATGGCAAGATGATGGAGAATACTTGGCAGCATTACAAGTATAGCCTACCTTAATCAGCAGGATCAAGGAAGCCCAAAATGAAGATTCATGTACAACTCACATCATTGAGAATATTAACAGTGGAAAGCAATCTGAGTTCAGAATTGATAAACACGGTGTGGTTTGGTTCCGTAAGAGACTTTGTGCCAGTTGATTTAGCCTTGAAGAGGGAGTTACTGTCAGAAGCTCATAGTTCTACTTTCTCTATCCACCCAGGAGGAACAAAAATATATCATGACCCTAAGGAGAATTTCTGGTAGAGCGGCATGAAATAGGATATAGCAGAATTTATCTCCTATTGTTTGGTTTGTTAGAAAGTGAAGACGGAGCATCAGAAGCCTAGCAGACCGCTTCAGCCACTTGAGATTTTGTAATGGAAGTGGGAGCATGTAACAACTAATTTTGTGTGAGGTTTACCGAGTACAGTCAAGGGTTTTAAGACTATTTGGGTCATTGTTGATAGGTTAACTAAGACTGCGCATTTCCTTCCGATCCAAGCGGCAGCACCTTTTTCTGAGCTAGCTAGATTATATATCGATGAGATTGTGAAGTTGCATGGGGTGCCATTACCTATAGTGTCAGATCGAGATCCCCATTTCACTTCAAAATTCTGGAGCTTTCAGAATTCTATGGGCACTGATCTTCATTTTAGCACGGCTAATCACCCACAGACAGATGGACAGTCTGAACGTACCATTCAGACGCTAAAGGATATATTGAGAGCTTGCATGCTAGACCTTGGTGGTAGTTGGCATAGTCATTTACCTTTAGTTGAATTTGCCTATAATAACAGCTACCAGACAAGTATTAAAATGGCACCATTTGAGGCATTGTACAGACGAAGGTGTAGGACACCACTATGTTAGGATGAGGTAGGAGAGAGACGGTTATTAGGACCAGAGTTGGTGCAAAAAATTGAATTGATTCGGGAATGTCTCAAAGCAGCTCAGGACAGACAGCGCAATTATACGTCTCACCGTCATCGCGAACTTGAATTTGAGGTGGGTGATCACGTGTTTTTTAGGGTTTCACCTTGGAAGGGGGTGATGTGTCTCGGTAAGAAGGGCAAGCTTAGCCCTATGTTTGCTGGTTTATTTGAGATTTTAGAGAGAATCGGCCTGGTGGCTTACAAAGTTGCGTTACTGCCAGAGCTTTTGCATGTTCATAACATTTTCCATAATTCAAATTTGAGGAAATATGTTTACAATCCGACGCACATTGTGCCGTGCAAGCCTTTGTCAGTTCGGGAGGACCTTTCCTACGAAGAGCAACTGGTTGAGATTCTTGACTGTCGTGACCAAGTGATAAGGACGAAAGTCATTCTGTTAGTTAACGTTTTATGGCGAACCACAAAATTGAGGAAGCCACTTGGGAGCTTAAGGATGTTATGCGCGAAAAGCACCCTCAACTTTTTGACATTTAAGGTGCGTTTTAATTTTGAGGACGGAAATCTTTTAAGGGAGAAAAATGTAAAACCCCAAAAATTTTCTTTTTCCTTGTGAAAAATTATTATTTTGAGTAAATAAGTTTGTGGTCTTTTTGATAATATTAAGAAAAGAGTTGTTAACGTTTCTAAAATTTTTGGTTGAATGAATAGTGGTTTCATTCGAATCAAAATGGGAAGGGTAGTGATGTTTTGGAGTGACTGAAAGATTCGGTCGAATGAAAATATTTTCGCTTCGAATGAAAATGAGTTTGTTCCGAATGAAAAGATTTTTGCTTCGAATGAAAAGTATTTAAAATCGTGAAGAGTGAGTACTTAAGTTTTCATTCGAATGATGAAAAAAAATTCATTCGAATGAAAACATGCTTTCGGTCGAATGAAAAAAAAAATTAAATTGAAGAAGCATTTTCACCTTTGTCGGATTCAGTCGAATGAAAATTATATTTTCGGTCGAATGAAAACTTAAATTTTTGTCCTATGTAAATAGTTGTCTTATTTCCTTTCCAACCTTTTTGGTTCTTGGTTTCCTTCTTTTTCCTTTGCGAGAGAGAAAGGAGAAGGCTTAGGAAGTTCGTGAGATCTAAAGTGGAGCTTAAGGATTTGTTTGCTCAAAATCTTAATTAAGGTAAGGGTTTACTTTTGAAATTCGAATTAGCGATGGACCGATCGCTCATATAAGTCCTTAGTTCTTTTTGAAATCTAAATACCTTCGAACTGGTTAAGTTATTCTTCTTTCCCTTTTGTTTTGTTTTGGCTAAGACTTGTGGAATTCAATTTCCGTCGGATTTGTTTGACCTCATAATTAGCCATGTTGATATTGTTCGTTTCAGTGATTAATGATTGTCATTATTTTGTAAACTCCGCTTATTGTTTGACAAGTCCATTATTTGATAATGTTACTTTAGAGTCTTTTCGGTAACTCTATGAGCCATGTCACAGTTTATGTGACTTATTTCTGAATTACTCACGTGGATTGGAACGTGGGCTAGCTCAGCGGGATTGAGCTAGAGATCGCGATCTTACTTTCTGAACCTGGTCTCACGTGTCAGTGATGACATATGTGACCTTATTCTGAATGGCTATCTAGTGTCTGTCTCCATACTCATATATAATTTAGTATTTGAAATTCGGTTTTATGTCTGTTCAGTTAAACTTTTGTGCCTTTGAAATCTCGTCTCTCAGATATCTTTGCATTCTTTTGATTTGTTATTTGAGCGACCTTACTGAGCATTTGGCTCATTCCCTTATTATTTTCTTTTCAGGTGATCAGTAGTTGGGTTTGGATTTGCAGGGTTAGCTGTGCGTCCGAGAGCTAGCTGCTTTTGTTCAGAATTAGTATTGGTTTTTTGCATGTATTTAATCAAGACAAGTTGATATTACTTAGGTTTTATTTTGAAACTACGTGTTGGAAAAATTTTGGATTGTATAAATGCTTTAGTGCACCTTGACAGTTATTGATATAATTTTGATAATTATTAGTGCATGCTCTGAATGCCCCCTTTTTTGGGAGATTTTTGATATTTTAAGGTTTTCTGATTCTGTTTATTCAACATTAATGCTCTGAGAAATTGTGGGGCGTTACAACCTAAATGACAATGCATCTGCTCATGATCAATAACTTTTGAAATTGCTTACTTTGAATTTACTACGATTGTTTTAAGGATGATGTTCAAATGAATGTCTTGTTATCTTATTGAAGGAGATTGAGTTTAAACTCTAGCCCATGTTGTGATCAAAGCGTTTGTGATTGTCTGAAACCTTTCTTTTATTGCCCTTTGAAGTATCTATGTTCTTTTTGAAAACTTTTTGAAAAATCGTCATTTTATTTTAAATTATGGCTTTGAAAATGAGCTTTTTGGTATCCGTTCTATGGTTGTTAATGATCATTTTGTAACCTATTATGATTGTTAATGATTGTTTTGATATCTAATTGTGATCATTTTGGAAAATTATCAAACTGCTTATGATAGTTTATAATGTTTGGAAAATTATCATCTTCTAGACTCCTGAATCGTTGGTAATTCTTTCGATTTTCCTTGACCAACCTTACTGAGCTCTCAAAAGCTCATCCTTTATTTGACTTCCTTCTGTAGGTGACCAGATATAGAATTCTCGAGAATGGATTTGGAGTCTGTGTGAGAATCCGGTGAGCCCATCACTACTGTGTAGTGAATCCCCTGTATGGGTTGGTGTGATTTACTTGTTCTATAAGAACTTGAGTGTTAAAGAATCTAAGTTTTTAATAGTTTAAGTTTAGTAGTTCTGTAATCTTGTATTTTGAATCATTTGAGTTAATGTCAAGTTAGATGCTTTGAATGTGTCAGGAAACAGAGTTTGATAGATTTAAAGTGTTGCGGTCGGTTGATGCTTCTGGAGTTCAAGGTGATGAAGCTTTAGATTTTCAGGATGTTACATTTGCATATCGCTGCATAGCATATCGACAAATGAAACAACATCTTTTGACAACCAACTCAGACGGACTCCTCATCCTCTACTTGCTCGGACAGACTCCAAATCCTTTACTTGCTTGGACAAAATCCCCATCCTCTAGCTTCAACTTCATATGCTTGTCCAACTGAGTAGGCAGATTATGGTCCTTAACATTTTGTTGCTTGTACATGTCTTTTTGCCACCATGCCCTACACAATGGTTAAAATTCCATCATGACATTCATGCTCTCCCAGATGACGGGGGGGGGAGGGCTTTATATATATGATAGTGGCAATATTGTGGGCTCGATGCCTTGCACATTCTCACTCAGCATCATGGCAACAAGACTTCTTACTTCGACCATAGCCCGTCAAGTTGTCGAGTAGCGTAACAAAGGTCCATCACATTTATATTTCAGTAGCCCTAAGGGCGTTTTCATGAAACTTTATGCTGTATGAACTTCATGTTCCCTTAGCTACCAAGGGCATTTACATGAACAAGGGCACTTAATAAACTTTATGTTCCACTAGCCCTCATGGGCATTCTCATGAACTTTATATTCCATTTTCCCTCGAGGGATAATCTCACAAGCTTAAGCTCGAAGAATGCTTGGCTTGGCTCCAAGTCTCTAGAAGATGAGGCATTATATGGGAATTTATCAACCTATCATCCTTTCAATCTCTAGAAAACTCCCTGACGACATGCTAGCTTTTATTTACCAACACTCGGCTGATGATGTAAGTTCGAGTAAGTTAACATGTACAAGCACATGCAACAACTTGCACGCATGAAGTTTCGCACACTCTCCACAGAGTGGCTACAATTGGGCACACCCTCTAAGGACTGCTTGGGTGAAATTCTAAGATCTAGTTCTTAAGAGCTAAAGTCCAATAGTCCACTTGGGAAAAATTCCACGACTTAGGCTCCCAAGAGCTTAAGTGCGAGCACAATGAGATGGAAGATATATATTTACCCCTACAAGCAAGAGAAAGTTCATCAAAATGCGATACATGTCTTATGACACCCACCTAGTATACACTTTCTCAACCAAACATTTTGGAAAAGAACATGGGGGGCTTATGATATAACTGAAAATATCCCCTAAGAAATGAATGACACTTGGCATTCCTAGTTAAACTGGGTCAACTACAATTGGTGGTTACCTTATTAGATAAACTAAGATTTTCAAAGATTCCAAAGGATCGGGCTAAGGGCCAACAAATACTCCTAATTCTATTACGGTTCTACACCTGTGCCTATACAAATGGGTATACCCCCAGCTATGTGGACAACTCACTACAAGAAAAATAACTTTTAGCGACGGACATATCCGTCACTAAAAGTCCGCAATCCGTCGAGAAAAGGTATTAGTGACGGACGCCCCGTCACTGAAACTCTGTTGCCTACAACCCCGTCTCTAAACGTTTTGTGAAGGAATTTTTCAACCCGTCGCCTAAAGTTAACTTCAATGAGGAAATTAAAAATATAATTTGCAACAGATATTCCGTCGCTAATTCTATTTTATATATTTTCTTTTCTTTTTTCGGTAATAATTTATTACCTAAAATATTTAGCGACGAAATTCTATCACTAAAAGTTTGTCGTTTAAAACGTTAGCGACGGAATTCCCATTGCTAAACGTCATTTTTTTTTAATTAGTAGAGTTTAAGTGACGAAATCAAGTCCGTCGCCAAAAGTTAAACTAATTTTAAAAAATTATTTTTTTAATACTAAACCTGTAATCACAATTTGACAATTCAGAGTCACAAAAATCACAATCCAATAATAAAAATGTATACAAATAGAGCGAGGTACATTAATAGAGTAGGGGAGGGGAGTACAAGTCACCTGGGGGGAGGGGGGGCAGCGCACGGGAGCTTGATACAAAGAGCTAGGAGGGGAAGAGCTGATCAGGGTTCGACGAGTCCCGGATCTGATGGGTCCTGCTAATCGTCCTCGTACAAGGGGACATTGTGATCCGGATCCAGCTCGGCATGTCCAGCAGCAGTGCCCAACATGTAAAGGCACAGACACATTAATCTTAATAGTATTCGTATAGTGTTCACTAATTAAACGTATATAGTGGTTATACCTGATTATGCACCGTGATCCTCCTATAATCCTCCGCAGCAATGAGACGAACCTCGTCCTCATGTAACAACGAGCGCTCCATGGTCGGTGTCTGCGTCTGTGGAGATGCAGCAGATGGTGTGGACGCTCCTATCACTTCACGTGCAGTCATACCAGGGAGGCCGCGTACGCAGCCTAATTAAAACTGATTAGCCCTAATTAAACTCTAGTTTACAGTAACTATTCCTAATTAAACCCAACTAACTCCGATTAGCCCTTATTAACCCTAATTTATAGTTAATTTAATCTTTAATTAGCCCTAATTATCACTGATTAACCTAATTAAACCCTGATTATTCTTATAAATCGTATACAAACCCTAATTAACTGTAATATGTTCTAATTCGGCTCAACTAGCCCGAATTAATCCCTGAATAATACTAATTCAGTCTAATTAAATGCAATTAACTGTTATCAACCCTAAATAGCTCAAATTGCCCTAATTAACGCATTAACTCAGCATGTTCACATTAATTAGCTATTATCCATTCAGGTTCTGTACAAAATTATTTGGTTATAGTGAACTCGAGCAGAGAAAATCATCATTCCCAAATTCTTTAATATCTAACGATCCACCAAATTGGGATTCTCAAGTAAACCCGGTGCTTTTGCTTTTGCTTGGTAAGCAATGGACTCAAAAATTTCCCTTAGCTCGTCATATTGAACCATGTCGTCTAAGATATTATCTTTCGAGATTTTAGATAAAACTTTTGGCTCGCAACTCTCCATGTCTGCAGAAGAGAAGCCTTTCTGAGACAAAAAATCTTTCTCAACCTGTCACAGACATTTCCTATCCTTCATTGTTCCTTAGTTAATTAGATGAGAAAAACACATTCTTCAGACCTATCCCGTATGCCCGACATATGGCTTGCCTTTCAACTGATGGATTTCAACGAACATCAAGCAACACAAATCTCGACACCCAAACCAAATTTATGCCCCACATAGCTTGCTTTTGAAACCTTATTTAGCTTGAATTAGCCATCATTGGCATTAACCCTATTTAGTTTGAATTAGCCCTAATCGGCCCTGGTTGGTGCGTCGAGAGTTATTTTGCTTGACATTGGTTGGAACCCATCATGAAAGGCAAGCCATATGTCAAGCATACAGGATTGGTCAGAAGAATACAGTGTATATATACCATCAATTACCTCAGGAACAATGGAGCGCAGGAAATGTCTGCGACAGACTGAGAAAGACCTTTTGCCTCAGAAAGTCTTTTCTTCTGCAAACATGGAGAGTTGTGAGCCAAAAGTGTTATCTGAAGTCTTGAAAGATAAGATCTTAGATGAGATGGTTCAACAGGATGCTCTAAGGGAAATTTTTTAGTCCATAACTTACCAACCAAAAGCACCGAGTTAACTTGAGAATCCCGATTTGGTGGATTGTTAGATATTAAGGGATTTAGGAATGATCATTTAATTTCTCTGCTCAAGTTCACTATAAACCAATGATTTTGTACCGAACCTAAATGGATAATAGCTAATTAAGGTGAAAATGCCGAGTTCATTGTTAATTAGGGGCAGTTGGGGCAATTCGAGCTATTTAGGGTTGATTACAATTAATTACGTCTAATTAGACTCAATTAGTGTTATTCAGGGATTAATTCGAGCTACATAGGGCTAGTTGAGCCTAATTAGAACATATTACAGTTAATTACCCTAATTGGGTTTAATTAAGATTTGTCTACGATTTATCAGGATAATCAGGATTTAATTAGGTTATTTAGCAATGATTAGGGCTGATTAGAGATTAAATTAACAATAAATTAGGATTAATTAATGTTAATTAGGGTTAATCAGTTTAAATTAGGGCTAATTAGGGCCGATTATTAGTGCTAATAAGACTAATTCGAACTAAATAGGGTTAATGCTAATGAGGACTAATTCGACCTAAATAGGGTTAATTGGGTTTCATTAGACTTAGTTATTGTTAATTAAGATTTAAGTAATAGCTAATTAGGTTAATTAGAGTTAATGTGTTAGTTAGGGTTAATTAGGATTGAGTCACTTCAGAATTCGTTGAGTTCATTTGAGGAGTTAATATTGTCCCACTTGTGATTGAGTTCAGGGTCTAAGTATATAGTTAGAGTTAGATTATATTTAGGATAATTAGGAATATATTAATATGGTTTAATTAGAGTTTAGTTGGGGTTAATTAGGGTAACTTAGGAATGTGTTAGGGGTTAATTGCGGTTAATTGGGGATAATTAGTGTTGATCGGGATTAATTATATTTACTTAGTATTAATCAGTGTTATTTAGGTTTAATAATAGTTAATTAGGTTAAATTAGGTTTAATCAAGGTTAGTTAGGGTTGATGGGGGTTAACTAGGTTTAATTAAGGTTAATTACAGTTAATTAGGGTTACCTAGGGATGTGTTAGGGGTTAATCGGGGTTAATCAGAATTATTTTTTTACGGTTGCCCCTCTTGGAGGGATTCAATTTCCATGGGTCTCCTAACTACCAATCAAAGGGGCTAAGGTATCAATTTCTGAAGTTTCACATTACAACAATTCTGGAAATCATAAAGAACACTTCGACATCAGAATAACTTTCAAAAAAATAATTCTAATTAACTATAATCAGAATAATTCAACAAGTCGCAGCAAATGCCAAGAATATTGCACTATGCAGGGCATGGGGGATTGATGAAACATGGATACTATAGATTAATTGATGGTTTAGTGTACTATGTAGAATGTACATAAACATAGGCATGTAAGTATTGCATTTAATAGAATAAAGGGCCTTTCACAAAAAAATATATATATATCAGAGTAATTCTAACATGTAACAAAAATAATTTTTACTAAAAAATGTTAAATTCTAACATTTAATTAAAATATTAAGTACAGGGTTTACGGGCGATGGTCGGTGGGGCAATGGGTCAGTGGGGCATGATGGAGGTGGGGGTGGAGAGGGAACATTAAGTAATTTGGATGTACTTAGGCTTTATTAGGCTAATGCTTATGTAATTCGAGTAATTTATGATATACATAGATTAATTAGGCTTTATTAGGTTAAATAGGGTTTATCTTGGCTAATTATGCTTTAATTAGGGTTTAGGGTTTAAGGTTAACAAGTTCAAATAGGTTTAATTAGGGCTATTACGGTTAATTGGTTTAGTTAGGATTAATCAGGGCTCATTAGGGTTTATTGATTCAATTAGGTTGAATCAGGGTTCATTATAATTAATTGGGTCAATTAGGGTAAATCGGGTTTAATTAGGATTAATTCGTTCAATTAGGATTACTCGGAGTTAATTATTATTAATTGGTTACATTAGGGATAATTAGGATTTGATTAGGGTTAATTGGGAACAAGTTAGGGGTAATTAGGGTTTATCTGGGCTAATTAGGAGTTAATTAGTGTTTAAGGTGAACTGGTTCAAATAGGTTTAATCGGGGCTAATTACGGTTAATTGGTTCAATTATGATTAATTAAGGCTAATTAGGTTTTATTGGTTCAATTAGGGTAAATCGGGATTAATTAAGGCTAATTGGTTCAATTAAGTTGAATCAGGGTTCATTACTATTAATTCAGTTAGGGTTAATTGGGGTTAATTTATGCGGGATTAATTATTGTTAATTGGTTAGATTAGGAATAATTAGGGCTTGATTAGGGTTAATTTGGTTCAATTAGGATTAATTAGGATTAGGGGCAATTAGGGTTTAATTGTTACAATTACATTACAAATAATTAAATACAACTACGTTACAACACATTAAATTCAATTACATTATAACAGATTAAATACAACTACATTACAACATATTAAATACAATTACATTATAACAATGGATTCAATACGATAAATAATTTCTAGCATACTATAATTTCTATCATATTACAACAGATTCAATACGATAAATAATTTCTAACATATTATAATTTCTAATATTACAACATATTCAATATGACAAATAATTTCTAGCGTATTTTAATTTCTAAGACTACAACAGATTCAATAGGATAAATAATTTCTAGCATATTATAACTTTTAATTGGAAAAAAAAAAGTGAGTTCGGGCATGGTGTGCAAGGCGAACGACGACAGTGACGCACGAAAGGCAGCGGCAGTGGCTCGCGAAAGGCGATAGAGGGTGGTGGTGCGGCAGAGGGAGAGGAACTGTGACGATGATAGTGCGACTCTGAGGTGGCTGTGGAGTGGTGACACGATTGTGGGGTGGCTGTGGCTGTGGTGGGGTAGCTACGGGGCGACGAGGTGGCTATGGGGGCAATAGATGTGAGGGGAGAGGGAAGGTCGGTGCGGTGGCGAGGGCTTGTCGCCGGCATGGGGGGTTGGTGGGAAGGGACGGAGGCAGGGATGTACGTGGAGGGGACAGTGGAGGAGGTAGAGGGGACGGTGGAGGAAGAGAGAGAGAAGGGGGAGTGTTGCGGGGAGAAAGAGACATAAAAATAATAAGGTTGCGTGACTTTAGCGGTGGATCGTTGCCGTTGCTAAAGGACCGTCGCTAAAAGTAGTCTATTAATCCATTTTTAGCGACATACTTTTAGCGACATAAACAACCGTCACTATAATCTTTAAAATATTTGTAAAATATTACTTTCAGCGACGGACACACATCCATTGCTAGATGTCCGTAACTAATTATTTTTCATAACAATTTTCTCCGAAGCCAAAAATCTGATCAAAAATTTAAAAAAATAGAAAAAAAATTTAGCGACGGAAATTCTATTGGTGTTTACTCCTCGCTGAGAGTTCGTCGCCATAAGTTTTTTACCAATGGAAAGTCCGTAGGTAAAAAACTTGTGGCAACGGACTTTCAACGACAGGTACTTCCGTCGCTAAAAGTTCGTCTAAAGACTTATTTTCTTGTAATGACTATTCACACATAACAACTGTGTTTCATGTTTTTTTAGAGATTATATCATATACTTGCGTTCTGACTTAAGTATCAAAAAGTTCTCTCGCCGGACTCTCACCTGTTGGTCGCTATTTTTCCTTCTTACATGTCATCATTCATTTTTAGAATTTTCAATCTGCTTTTTAGAAGTAACAAACATGGTATCATTTTCAAACTCCCACGAGTCTTTTTATACATGCGTTTATGATGCCTTGTACCGTGGTTTTCAGCAAAGAGAAAAAATGGGCAAGCTGTCTCCACCATGTCTTTAAGCCTTCGCTAGCTCGTAGTATGCATGCTGCCAGAGCTACATGTTATCCAACAGTTTGCCAAGGTTTGGCAATCAACACGAGTTTGTCCCATATGACAACAATGCGTGCATGCCAGTGAAGGAAATAGCGTAAATGGAAATAGAGTAAATGGTGATGGGCACATTATTATGAGTAGATTTGCAAACGATGTGTTCCCCAAGGGTTTTGTCATTTCATGATCCTTTTGGTAGGTGTTCTTTAATGATCATTGCACGCCTAGACGGATAATGCCACACTTAAATGGCCGTTCTTCTTGCATGGGAGTTGTCATTCATTAGAGAACAAGTTTTGCACCTGCGGGGTTGCTGCAGCAAATTTTTTCGATTACTTTCTTTTTCTAGTGATGAAATATTATAGCCAAAATTTATTTACGGCCAGCATCACTTATCGATCCCAACGTATTAGCGACATCTCGTCACGTAAAAAAAGAGTTGTTATTGAATCCTTTTTATAATATACCTCTTGAGGTTATTGACTTTGATTTGTAATTATTCCATTTGAGCCCAAAAAAAATACATCTTCATCTATTCCGTCTCCAACCCCTTACGCTCAATGGTACTATAGAACATTGAGTAACTTCCTAGTGTTATTTTAGAAAGCAAATTAATCCGTAAAGTTATCATGTTATCATATTTAACCCACTGACTTAATTAAATTACCCAACAATTCCTCTTCCTGCTACAAGCCGCCTATTGTGCGCGGAGAAACCAATATCGGGAAATAGATCGATGTACACCACAAAGTACACAAATATCCTGAGTGAAGATTGCACCATTCCGTACTGTAATGGGGAACTAAATATTCAAGTGGAAACTATTTTACCCAGTACCTTTGCAATGATTATTCATACTGTTAAGTTACAGTATATTCTAAAATGTTAATTCTAATCATTTAATTAATAATGTTATTATATTTAATACAAACTTTTAGACGGTTTTGTAAAGAACAGGAGATTCAAATGATTCAATCAAAGGGACTCCAAATGTTCTTCTTGTCTTCATGCGGCCAATGAAAGGTCCTCCTCACCCACGCAATCAACAATCTAGCAGACCAGATTCGTTTCAAGTTGTGCATTGCACTTACTTACTACTTTTTTTTTTAAAACAGATCTTACTACTTTTTTATCTCGATTTATATGGGTTTCTTCCTGATTTTGTTTACTTCTCGTTTTCTTATATACAAAATGGAAAAACTTTTAATTCAAAGTATTGCTGGAAAAACTTCTATCAATCTCTTTCTAGCGATGAACGTTTGTTGTTTAAATATTTTGTGGCATTTTGTTAACAAGCTTAAGTGAGAATCTCAAAATTAGTGGCAACACTGACGCAAAAACTGCTGTTGGAATTGCCCCCTACGAGCTGTAGAGACAATGTTTCGTTAGTGAGTAGGGTGTAAGAAAAAATTTGCACCTCTAAATTAATGTTGGTGGTAATTAAGGTTCTCAAACTGTCTTCATGCTCATAGTTGGTTGAACACAAGCTGCCACTGGTATGAGGTGAGCCACGTTATTCTGTAGACATTTTAATCATAAAAAATTTAAGGGTTAATTGCGTGGGAGTTCAGTGTATGGAGATCATAGTAGTAATATGATGATGACCCTTCATTATATTTTGCTATTACGTTCCCACAGTTTACGAGCATGAACATTGACCTCTAATGCCGTTCTATTATATTCTATAGAAACAAGTTCAAGTGCTAGTGCTTCTATATATATGGTCTCCAAGCCGCAGTTTAGTATGCATTTCATTGGAGAGATAAAATGGCTACAAAACCAGGGTTTCTCACTGACTGGCCATGGAAGGGCCTTGGAAGCTTCAAGGTATCTTTCATCATCCTAATTAGGTGTTTGCTGTAAAATTATGAACACTCACTGATCATATAGACTCCACACTCGGGGTCGTTTTGGTTGTCCCATAATTGAACGGTAGAGCTCATTGTTTTTCCAAAAACTTACCCCCATCACCATAATGATATTTCCACGACCACATTACGAGGATCCTCACGGCACACGGAATGCCCTTCGCTTGCACGGAATTAAAAGTTTTCAATGAGGCTGAAAGATCACTTTTCTAAGTAATTCTCTCAAAGGTAGGTTGAACTATGTAAAATGGACGAAAGATCCCTTCTCTGAATCAACATTCTTGTTATTCCACTTTCATGTTGGTGTAGTACGCCATTATGGCACCTTGGGTGGCTCAGAGCATGTATTGGCTAGCTGTGAAACCAGAGAGCGAGAGAGACCTTACGAACTTACTCATACTCCCATTCCTCCTGTGGAGGATGCTTCACAACCAGCTGTGGATTAGTTTTTCTCGCCATCGGACTGCCAAAGGCAACAATCGGATCGTGGACAAGAGTATTGAATTTGAGCAAGTTGACAGAGAAAGTAATTGGTCAGTTCATATATCTCTTTCTTGATTATGTTTAACGGGGGAACCATTTGATATATCGCAGTTCATTCTTTCGTTTGACAGGGACATATTTCTCGTTATTATTTGTTCCTTGATTACATGGAACTCTTCATAGTACCAAAGGAAATAGATCACATTTCGTGTAACACGAAAAAACTGTTAAAGGGTATAGGTAGTCCGAAATTTATAATGTGGCGGCATAAAAGTTTTCTAAGAAATTGGTATATTCAAAATATGGTCTCTACTCAATGAATGAAGTGAGTAAAATGTGAAAGGTATTAGCGTACTAATAAATCAGGCTCTAGAAGAAAAGTATTAGACGGCCAAAGACCATAAAGTGAAAACATAAACAAACATGTAAGGTTGTTAGCACTTGGCATTTCCAGATATTTACTTGCTTTGTTGTAAAACGATAATATGACTCCTTTTCTGAATGACTACAATCAAATCAAATCAAAATGATACGCAAACATTTTTAGTATTTGAACTTAGAAACAACCAAAAAGATACAAAACAACCTAACGCTAGGGAACAAATTAGGTGTAATTAAAATCTGAGCAGCTTTCAGTTTGCTCCGTGTGTAGGGCACTATGTTCAGGTTTGATTGTTGGAAGTTTACATGTATCTAATACTAAGTACAAACATAATGATGTTGACTCATGGCAACCAAATTATCAATTTAAGACTAATGGGCCTCCGCTATTTTGGACCAATGTTTGTTTCCAGACCCATTTTATTCAATTTTTTTTGTTAACGCATGTCATATACCTCGCCACAAAAAAATCCGTTGGAAAACCTATTTATGCCTTGGTTAAATGTTACAATATGAATATTAAAATCCATACATCTTAATCATGAAAATAGCATACTCACTTGTTAGGACTTAATACGTTAGTCGCATCTTGCAATATGGATATAAAAGTTCCTCATCTTCAGGTCTAGTTAATTATGCAAGAAAATAGGCTTATATTGGTGAGCCTTACGTACGTGATTTAAAAACTAATCCTCATCATTCAAAGACTCAATTTAATTAATATACTAACTTTTTAGGACTTAATTTCGACTATTATATTCTTAAACCGTTTCCTAGCATTCAATATATATATATATATATATATATATATATATATATATATATATATATATATACACACACACACACGTATATGATTAGTGTTATTGTAAAAAAATTAGACAATGTTAAAGAAGACCTCATGACCAATAAAGTGGCTTTATCCTCTATATAAAGCTTTAGGTAACAATATCATAGAAAAACTCTCTATATCAAATAATTACCTATTTCATCAGGTTGTGAATTTCACAACCACTAGCTATATTAAGTTTATAACCTGCATCAGGAGGATGAAATTAAATAAGAGATTTAATAGAAAATTTTGGATACTAGTTTGGGTTCATATTTAAATTTTATAGCCTTATGGTGTACGGATTATAGACAAACTTTTTTTTTAGTAAGGTCTTTAGTTTTAAAATGTCAAAACACACCAAATGCAGTATACAAACCTAGATAAGATGGGAACAAAAACCTAGATATATAAATCATTTTCATGAGATTTATATATAGAAGAACAAATTCTGTAATTTTTTTAAAAATATCATGTAGAAATAGAACGTTAATGTGTTTGTCATCAAAAATTGAAATAGAAAAAATTGCTTATCTTCGAGTCAAGAAATGAGCTGTGAAGCGTAGACGAGTACACGTGGTTGTAGAGATCGAATATGTTCTTATCAATCTATTAATAATCCGTAAAGGTTTCATACAACATACCTAGACAAAGCATGAGCTAAATTAAATAAACTTTATTTGGAAGGATATATGTACCAAATTTTCTTTAGTTGTCCCTGTTAACTACAATAAATTATATATACGGACGAATATATGAACCAAAATTTTTTTATGGTGTCCTTATTTCAATTTTAAGCATTTTAAAGTTCCACATTAGCAATATAGCAACATATTTGGACTTCATTCTAATTGTATATTCATATAAACACTCAATAATATGAAAAGAGAACACAATATAAATACATAATTATCAATATGTCTAGAAAATAAAATTACATTCGAAATAAAAGTAAGTTAGCTATATATTGGTTAGGCCAGATTCCAACTCGATTAATAACGAAGGTAGATTAAAAGATCTAACTTATTATATGTTGACAAGCACGGGGAGGCGTAAAAATAGGTACTCCCATAAATCCAACATAACGAAAGGTACTTATTTAATATAATGGATAACTCATGAGTTAAATTCAACTAATTTAATGTTGGAAAATTTTTAAACAAATCTCTTTCTGCAGTGTTTTGATATTGTGAGTAATTAAGTTGTTAACCATTCAAAATTCTACCTTAGTAATATGCCATAATATTATTAGTTTATATATACATACATATATATATATATATATATATATATATATATATATATATATATATATATATAAAATGGCACATAAATAAAACTGAAGAATGAAAAGAACCACAAAGAGGGCATCCAGAAGTGCCCTAGTTTCCTTGCATGGTTTGCTTTGGATATTGACATGTGGATACGAGATGTAATGATGGTTGGCTGCAGGGATGACCAAATTTTGTTGAACGGGATTCTGTTGTACATTTTCAATATGGCAAGTCCTGGAGCTGCTTACCTGCCCATTTGGAGGACAAAAGGCGTGGTCATCATGGCTTTGCTTCATGTTGGTCCAGTGGAATTTCTCTACTACTGGCTCCACAGGGCATTGCACCACCATTATCTCTACTCGCGCTACCACTCCCACCACCATTCCTCCATTGTCACCGAGCCCATTACATGTAAGCCACATCTTACATGGAGATATGTAACTATTTTACTTGATTCATACTGTGGATTACTAGCTTTTTGGGCCAAAACTTTAAAACGATAATCCGGTTTCAGTAAAGTATATTCGTTGAACAAGTAAGAATGTGTGAATAAATATGTTACGTTAAAACTCCTTACCAACTATTTTGTTAATGACAAATGGATGGAAACTATGATCAAGAAAAAAAAATCAAAAAAATAAAGAGCATATATTTTATTTTTTTTGTCAAAGTCCAAAATTTCCATTATAATGCACAATTATATATCTCTCCTTATTACGTCTTTACCACCCAGCAGTGTAGTCCCCCTTCCTTCCTTATGCATGTCATATCTACAAGAAAATCATGAATATACACTTTCACTACCTAATTACACTGAAACACAATAACATTAATGATCCCCCACTTCTTACACAGCTGTTCATTTTTAGCTGTTTTAGGCACATTCCTCTAGCTGCTTACTCTCCATCTAATCCATTGTTGTATTACATGCCAGCAACCCTGGGGCTCAGCCTGCAAGTGTTCATGCAATCTAATATTCCTCTCTTTCCACATGCCATAGATAGCTATTGTAATGGACAGTTTACAGATTCTTGCTCTAAAACTCTTTCTTCTAGCAATCACTGATATATCATTTAAGAATTTAGTCCAATTGTCTAACGGAACCTTCAATCCCAATTTATCCAGCAGTATTCGCCACAGTGTTTGAGCATATTGACACTAGATGAAAAGATGATCCACAGTCTCTAGACTCTCTAAGCGCATCAAACATCTATCATCTTGAATAAGATCACATTCCTTCAGTTTAAATCTTATTCTCAATCCATTTTTGCACAGCATCCACGTTGTGAAAGAACACTTGAGAATATAACCAGAGAACCAAACTAATTGCCCCCACTTCACCACCCTAGCTTTAGTTCTAAAATGATTCCAGGCAGAGTTGATTGTGAACTCACCATTTGGATGCAAATTCCATTGTAGCTCATCTCTGTGCTCAGGCCTAGGACCAGGCATGGTACTGAGCATACATTGCATTTCCCTCAGTGCTTGTGATCTTGTACCAGGAATGTTTCAAGTATTATTGTGTATTATATCAGCTACCCTTGAGTTCGGTTCCAGTCCCGAATCATAACCAATCCTGAGACCAAATTGATGCTTGAGAGATCCACCGGGTAACCAACTATCAAGCCAAAGCCAAGTGTTTTTGCCATCTCCAATCTTATATGTACATAAGTGTTGATATTTACTTCTCAGCTTTAATAGTTTACACCAAGTCTAGGATAATGTCACTGGGGGTTTGAAAGACCTTATTTGCTTATCCTTTTATGATATAGCAATGAGTCCTTATAAAATGACGCGTGATTAATTTAATTTGTTTGCAGCTGTAATTCATCCTTTCGCGGAGCATATATCCTATTTTTTGCTCTTTGCAATACCAATGCTAACCACGGTGTTCACTGGGACTGCCTCCATTGCATCCATGTTCGGATATGTCACCTACATTGACTTAATGAACAACATGGGTCACTGCAACTTTGAGCTCATACCACACTGGCTCTTCTCCGTCTTTCCCCTTCTAAAGTACATGATGTACACGCCCTCGTAAGTATGAACTGCTTGAACTCCCAATTTCTCAATTCTCTTTGCTTTTTCAATTCAATTTAGCAACACGTATATTCTTCTTTTAGTTTCCTGAGCTTTGTACTCATGTATGAAATGTCTCAGACTTTAAGTTTATTGTGACAACAGATATCACTCTCTACATCACACCCAATTTCGGACAAACTACTCCCTTTTCATGCCAATCTATGACTACATATATGGAACGATGGACAAGTCCACTGATGCATTGCACGAAACTGCACTCGAGAGGAAAGAAGACACCCCTGACGTAGTCCATCTCACGCACTTGACTACCCCGGACTCCATCTATCATCTCAGGCTAGGGCTCGCGTCCATCGCCTCCAACCCCCACTTGCCTAGATGTTACTTGTGGCTACTGTGGCCTGTCACGTTTTGGTCCATGATCGTGACTTGCTTGTACGGCCACACGTTCATTGAAGCGAGGAATAGTTTCAAGAATCTCCGACTACAATCCTGGGCAATTCCACGATACAATACACATGTGCACAAATTTACTCCCCTTCTTTTCAGTGTGCACTTTTTTGGTATAATATGATATGATACTTAATGAAATTTTCAATAGTTCCTATAGTAAGTTGATGGTTTACAAAATTATTACTATTTCTTCCTATGTTTGATTTAGTATTTTTGCAGTACTTATTTAAATGGCAAAGAGAAGCCATCAATGGTTTGATTGAGGAGGCCATTATCGAAGCAGAGGCTGCGGGCAGTAAGGTGTTGAGTCTGGGCCTTTTGAACCAGGCAAGTTTTGCAGCGTTAGTCTTTTTCAGTGGTTTGGAATGTACATTCATTTTTTATTTACGATCAAAGGACCATGATTACTATCAAATTACCAAATAACCCACCAAAGTTGAGCTTCTTTCACATTATTCCATGCACTATGCTTCCAATTCTTCCACTTCTTGAGTTTTCGACTAGAACTCGCATGTTTTTTCACACTCATCCTCATTCTGGTCCATGCCGCTATGCCGTCACGTGAGTTAGTCAATCCTTTTGCTCGTAGTAGTGAAGGAATTTCAGTAGTACAACAGCTTAAGTGAAAACAATAATAACATCAACAATTTCTTGTCAAAATCCTCTCCCACAAAGACATAAAAACCAATAAAAACTCCATATTTTTTTATGTGGAGATGAAAATCTCATGACTGATTTGATTCTAGGGGGAGGAACTGAACAGAAATGGGGAGCTTTACATTCAAAAGTACCCAGATCTCAAGGTGAAAGTGGTGAATGGGAGTAGCTTGGCGGTGGCTATTGTGCTCAACACCATTCCAAAAGGGACAACACAAGTTCTCCTAAGAGGCAAACTCTCCAAAGTTGCTTGTTCCATTGCTTCTGCTTTGTGCCAAAAGGGTATCCAGGTATAGTTCTTCTTAATATTCTACAATGGGCCCAAAACCCGCGCTCATGCTTCATGACTCATGGACTATGGGCCCATAGGCAGCCGAACTGAATAGGGACCAGTGTAGCTTCCTAGAACTACGGACCAACTTTTTATGCCGTATCAAAGTGAGGTCTGGACCATAAATTTATGCCTACTATTAGCTATCATGCCCTTTCCTGTTATGCCATGCTCAATATGTCACTGAGCATAGTGCCGTCACTAAGTGTGCACTTAGAAGATTGGTGAAAACCCATAAACTAAGTGCAGATGCAAATTTGTCATACATCTCATCAGATCAGGGAATATTCTTTTTTTCCTTATAATGATTGGGTCAGATTTGGGGTTTCAAAAATTGAACTGATTTTATAGACAGTTGGTGCATGAATTTACTATCTCAAGGTATTAGAAGCAAGTATAAGGCATCACCAACATTCTATTATCTACCTCTCAAAAGTAAGTCTCAATAGTAGGGGTGTACCAAAACTTTTGTCTCACTTGAAAGAAGAATAATACGTAAATTTTTATGCGCTACATCATAACAAACTTATTCTTCTTAATATTTCAAGTTCTAACAGATCAGTTTGACGTAACAGGTGGTTACACTATACAAAGATGAGTACGAAAAGCTTAAGTTAAGCACCATGTCTGCAAGTACTTTGCTGCACTCGAGGGGTAATGCTCGAAAGGTACAATCTTTGTTAGTTTTCTTTTCCTTTTTTTTTGAGTTTAGTTTCGCGCTACATTTGGATATATTCCGCTTGTTTAGAAATATTTCTTAAAATAGCCAATACCATGAGAGCAATTGATCCTACAAGTCAAGTACAAAAAATGTGATCGGAGTAGTTCATATTCAAAGGACAGCCAATTAGCCCTGTAAAGTTTCGAGTTTGGTATTTAATTGCCTTCAATTTTCAGATATGGCTGGTGGGAGATGGATTGAGCATAGAAGAACAACAAAAGGCACCAAAAGGGACTTTGTTCATTCCTTATTCCCCACTCCCTCCTAAGCGAATCCGCAAGGACTGCTTCTACCACTATACGCCAGCAATGTCGGCTCCCACGTCTCTTCAAAATTTGCACTCTTGTGAGGTCAGTTCCATTGCTCATTGGGCTCCTCTTAAACAAGCTAGGTAAGCACATTTAGCTGCATATTAGGGAATCACCGCAAAAATTCAGTTTGAAATTTCCAAGCATGAACAATGACACCATATCTCTCAACAACTTAAAGGGACAAATGATTTTGACTGTGTACCGTTAAAGATGCAAAAAAGTCGGAAAGTTGCATTATTCTATTGCTAATTATAAAATAATGTCGTTTCCAACTACTTTCACGTCCGATTGCATATTTCCAACTAACTCTAAAGATAACTGCTGCTAGAAATCAGTACTGTCACATTGGGGTTTTTCGAAACCGTAAGTGTGCAACTTAAAATCTTTAGAAAGTACATCAAACCAAAAAGAATTGATGATATATACACTTATATTTATGAAAAGGAACCACTTCTTCGTAATTCTTATGGATCGAAAGTCGCTCAATGCTACATATACAGAACTGGTTGCCGAGAAGAGTGATGAGCGCTTGGCGTGTAGCTGGAATAATACATGCCTTGGAAGGATGGAATGAACATGAATGTGGGGATACCGTGTTCAACGTTGAAAAAGTTTGGCAGGCTAGCCTTAAGCACGGATTTCGACCTCTACTTACCCCCAACTAGCCGAAGATTCAACATTAATGCAAAATTGTCCCTATGAGTTGCTCTATTGTTTTACTCTTGTATCTGGACTTTGTGAAAGCTACAACTATGATCCATTATGACTGTTTGTATGGTAATGTTTATTTATGGCACTGGGTGTATTTGATAAATTAAAGGGTGCTTGAGTGGAACTAAAAATTTGTGCTATCTAATTATACGCGTAATTGAACATTCTTCTGTGCAAGAGCGATTTAACATCTAACATGTCCATATTCATAAATCTTAAACACAGATGTTTTAGTAAATGCTCGTGCCAAGTATTTTTTATGTCACTTTACTTTTGGACAAACTTCCGTTGTAACATCCCGTACTTTTTTTAGCAGTATAAAATAGTTATCTGTTTTTTAAGATATAAAAGGCGATAATTTTGAGCGATACTTGGGAACTAGTAGGGTTCTGGAAGGTTCAAATATTTTTAGGGTCAAAATGTAATTTTGTAAAGTTTTGAGGTCATTTTGTAAATATAGAAACTTGGGAGCTTAAAAGATAAAATATTTTTTTAAGATAAAAAAGTGATGGAACATATATGTATTTAGGTGATATCCGTTTTTTGGGAATTTTGAGAAATATATGCCAATAGTGAAAATGATACAAAGAGTGAGATTACATATGCTTACAACAAAACTAACTAGGCCAAACAAACATTAAAACAACCATAAACTACAAGGCTATGAATACAAAAACCAAAAGCTATGAGAGTTGTCTTCAAAAATCAGAAGGAGAGTCCTTGAGTCTACTAGCAACCATTCAAAGCATTGTAGCTTGTGATTCGTCAAACCACACTTGTTGATGACCATACCTTTGACGAAGAGCAAAAGAAGCCAGAACGGTAGCAAGTGCAAGAACTCTATCTGTACCCTTCCGATATGCATTGAGTGCAAAAATCTGTAGCTGGATGTTACGTCAAGCAAACGAACAAAACACTATACAAGCCAAAAAAAACCATGCTACTAGGCAGAGCTGCATGGCTTCGAAGCTATTCAAGTAAGATCGACAGGGTAATTAAAAATATGATGTGTAAACAACGTAAAGCAACTATCCACTGTAGAGCATAAGAAAGAGCTGTCTCAACATCCAAGCAAATGTCAGAATGCGTAACTGATGTAACATAGTAGCCAATAGGTAACCAGTGCGAATTGAACAAAACCAAGCCTATACCAAACTTGTTGTCAACTTGGCATTCTGTAGTAGCTAAAACCCAAGTGCCTGGCACAATTTATGTAACACAAGTACAATGGATTGAAAAGTGAAAAGGATAAAGCGGAGGGACAAAATGCTTAAATCTGATAAAAGGAGGAGCATTATCGTGATCAGATCTAAGATACTTTAAAACCTTACAAAGCCTGTTCTGGTAAACTTTAGAAGACGAGTATCTTGCAACATCACATTGGATTTTCTAAGAATAAGAGAAGGAGTGAAAGCCTGGTCACAAAAAACAAATTCATTTCAGCAAATTCTTGTAACAGCTTCTAGGTCTAGAAAAGTATTTTAATGGGACAAAGAGTTTAAAACAAGGTTTGCAATGTAAAATTATTGGGGATGGAAGAGATATTTCTATATGGCTGGACTGGTGGTTGCCTAAATTCTAGCCTTCTATATTGCAGTTGTATTGTAATATAAATAATCATCACCAGCGTGCTGCTGATCTAAGCTTGTGGCAAAGGAGAAATCAACATTTTGATGACTATGATAAAAATATGCTTTGCATGAATTCTAGATCTAAGAATTTTGTTGCTTGTGCGTTAATCGAGTTATTATGTGTGATTCGGCTAAGTGTATGTGGAATACACTTCAAGTCACTCATAAAGGGACTTTTTTTCCAAAAGATTAAAAGTTCAATTTACGGCATACAGAATATGAGTTGTTTCAAATGTTTTGCGATAAATCTATTATGAAACTGAATTTTCATTTAACTAAAATTGTTAATACTTTAGAAAAAATAGGAAAAGATTTCTCTGATTTCTCTGACAATGATCTTGCGAGGAAGATAATTAAGTCATTACCTATAAAATGGGATGAAAAATCATGGACTTGAAGAATCAAAGGATCTCAAAACCTTCTTGTTCAATGAATTAATTTGATCCTATATAACCTATGAAATGCAACTTGAATCATTCGGACAAAAAGGTCCAAAGAAGAAGGAGAAGTGCATTGCTCTTAAAGCTTCATCAACCATGGATCAATCTTCAAGTGAAGAGGATGAAGACTTGAATAGCAAAAAGATTGAGATACTGGCAAAGGAATTCAATGAGTTTTCTCAAAATAAAAAAATATGGAAACTCACACAAGAGAAAGAAGATTCAAGTATGGATAGTACCTCAAGGGAGAATAAGAAGAAGAAAGAGTCAATAAATAAGCACTGCATGAAGACATCAATTTTACCCATTGTTTAAGTGATAATGACTCAATAGAGATGAAGGTGGTGACTTTTATGATAGAAATGCAAATCCATGCTTCATTGATCAAAAGAAAGATGAGGTAAACCCTTCATATAGTGATGACGATAGCATTGCTCCAACGATGATATTTTATGATGCTTATGCTCTTTTATATGAAGAATCCATGAAATTAGCCAAGATAAATTGTGCTTCAAAAAAATTAAGTGCATGCGAAAGTGAAAGTAGTGAGTTGCATGCCAAGAATGTAAGCATATCTAGCCTTCTCTATATGGAAAATATGAATATTGATTTGGTCGATTCGATTGCGAACATTCTAGCACAAAACAAAACTCTTGTGATATTTTGATTTTAGAAAAAAGCAAAATAAAAATTTAAAACATGAGATTTATTATTTGAAGAAATGCTTCAAAATTTTAAGAAACGTGGATGTCATGCTTAGACACCAAAGAGTTGGCCTAAATAAAGGCGGTCTTGGATTAGATCCTTTCATTTTGTCCCCAAAAGTTTTCAAACAAGAAACTATGTTAAATGTTCCTCCAAGAAAGACAATCAAAGAACTATTGCACACCTTTTATACATTGTGGTTGGTGCAACAAGAAAGGACATACGACTAATTATTAATTTTGTAAAATTATTTATATTAGAGGTGTAAAGAAAATGTGGGTTGCAAAGGGTCAAGATTACATATCTAAGACTAAAACATATGGACCCAAGAAAATATGGGTACCAAAAGCTAGACCGAAGTTATGAATGTAGGTCATCCAAATCAAAGGCAAATGGCAACGAGAATAAGGCTCTAAGAAAAGTTTGAAAGGGAGGAGCAACAAGCTAAATCTTAAGGGGAAGTAAGCATTCCAAAATTGAAAATGCTACTCCAAATGAGGAGAGTCTCAAAGCTTGTCAATTAAAATAGACTTCAAGAATGATCACTCCTTAGATCGAATCCTCAGAAATTCATTAAGAGGGTAAAAGTTAATGCAATATTCAACATTGTGCTATATGCTAAACTTATAGATTTAAATTGTCATATTTATTTCTCATGATATAAATAACTAGATTATTAAGCAAGCATGTGAATTATAATCTAGATTGTAAGTCCTTGATTATTTACTTCTCCATATTATAATCTTGGATACTTGTAGGATTTAAATGACGATGAATGGTCCTCTTGTACTTACATAGGAAACATCGATTGTGAATGACCATGATTAGCTTTATGAAAATTTCACGTTGATATTTTGTTGTCTGAATGCTTCATATTGCCATCCTACGCACATGCACCTTTTGGTAATGCCATATAGTGAGCATGACTCTATTAGACATTTAGCGTTGGCATTGATTGAGTGGAAGTACACATTAAGATTGAATATGCATATGGTAACTTGGCAGGGGGAGCTTACATACTTGAATAACATACTATCTTGCTACTCTTGAGAAATGCATGAAGTGGATGAGATCATTGAACTACATTGTATATCTTTCTGTGGATCATGAAGAAACTCTTGATGTCATGCATATGAATTCACAAGTTATATGCCCCTCACATCATTATCTTGTTTATAAGTATCTTTCGCACACGCATACCATTATCTTCTTGTTGATGACAAATGGGAGAAATAATCTTAACTCTACATGTTATGTGATTGTGCGTTTTGAGATAACATTAAAGGGAAAGCATATCTTGTTTTAGCTAGGGAGAGCTAGCTATGAACTTAATTTTTATATGAGATAAATTGACATATCCTATGTAAACTATAGATGATTAAATGTTCTAAGTGAGGTTGTTGTACTTAATTGACTATCATGTGATACATCTTATCTTATATAGAGTCAATATTTTTCAACATAAAAAAAAGGGAGAGATTGTTAGCCCTATGATTGGGTAACTCAGGCTTACATCTTATTTTGATGATAACTACATATTGATTATGTTCTAATATGTGCTTTGAGTACATTCTTAGGAGGTATATACGTACACACGCATGAAAATACATTTCAGAAGTTGGTTACATGGATTAAAGCCAAAGAAGCTTAAAGCTATAATGGACATGCTATAAAAGCTTCATCAAGTCTAATGTCAAAAAGTAACAAATAATGCATAGGCTAGGTTACTATGAATTATTATTGATCTTTACTATTTTTGTAACTAGTCTTAATTTGATACTTGGATTGATGACTATGGGATAAAATGACCCTAGGACACCTTGTGCATTGCATGTGAGTTCATAACCTTTCAAACAAGTGTATTTCTTGAAAATGGGTGAATGTTGGTGCTTACTCAAATTTTTTGAGAAAACGTTTGGTGCTAAACTTTCCATTTTTTGATAAACTTTTGATTAGCTTTCCAACACAAAAAATAGCATCTCAATCTAATTTTTCTAGAGAAAGTTATGCCTAAAATAAGAAGGGGGTTATGTGAGACAGCTAATAGGCAGCAGGATAATACAGTTGACTGCATTAGTGAAATTCAGTTCCAACAGCTATTTTCAAGGACAAGACCCCAACGGCTAGTTTAGATAGAACCCAGTTGATGACATTGGGAATATAGTCGACATCAATAGCCTTTTTTCACATTTAATGCCTACAACGGCTATATTTCATATCCTCGCTACATAAGTGATTTGGGGCTTTATCATATAGTAGGAAAACCACATTCTAAGCATCCATTCATTGGAGACATATCAAAGCTCATAGATCAAACTTTTCTCTCTTCATATTCATGATTTTACATCATTAAAGAGAGCATCTTCCTGAGCAATTCTTTGATTAAGAGAGGGCGTTCTTCAAGTCACCTATTCTTTCATTTGTCTATTGTACTAGAGCTTCATTTGTGTCCATTTCCTTTCAAGAGGATTTCTTTTTACAAATTTGATCTTTGTATAAGGATTGGGATCAAGGCTTGAGTTTCTCAAGTCTTGGGTGAGTTTTATGGATCTAGTATTGTAAGGGTTTTTATCTTGACCTGAAAAAAGATTCTTACTAGTGGATTCTAGTGCTCTTTCAAGGGACTTTCTTAAACGAGTAAGTAGGCTTGAGGGTAGTTGTAATATCCTTGTTTAAAAAAAATATTTTTAATTATTATTATTTTAAAAAACGAATACAAAAAAATTGGTTTGATTTTGTGGTTGCCAAAGACAGCCACAAACAAGGGAGAATGACACCTCATTTTTCTAAGAGGTGGACTATGTGCATGTGAAGTAAAGTGGGAGTTGAGGTGGCATGAAAAAGCTTATCAGGGATAGCCATCAGTGAGAGAGTTACAAAACATACATAGGGAATTTCAGCATACCATCAATTAAAAAGTTATAGAGGAAAGAGAGAGGAAGACAAATCAAGAAATAGAGAGTAATTTGGTGAAGAATTGAAGGAGTTATCGACCACCAAAGTCAGGCAAAAATCAACTTGTAGTGGGTGGAGCAGCTGTTTGTGGAGGAAATAGAAGAAACTTCAAAAGAATTTCATAAAGGACTGAATAAAGAAGTTATAGAAGGGACAGAAAAGAATAATTTGCAAAAAACAGAAAGCATTCTCGTCAAGAATCGAAGAAGTTCCGGGTATTCAATGTAAGGTAAAAACCAGCCTTCAATGTGTGTGTTCTTGGTGTCTGGTCTGTGTTCTTGAAGGGTTAAGGCTGAATTAGTTGGGGGATTACATACACTACAAGAAAACAGGATTTTAGCGACGGGGTAATCCGTCGCTAAAAGCCAAAAATTCGTCGCTAAAATAATTAGCGACGGATTCACCGTCGCTAAATATCCCTCGTATAAAAGCCCGTCACTAATAGTTTAGCGACGGAATTTTTAAATCCGTCGCTAAATATGTCATTTTTACCGACGGATTTATTTTAATTAGCGACGGATATTCCGTCGCTAATTATATTCTTTAGCGACGGATTTATATTTTTGAGACGGAATATTCCGTCGCTAAAAAACTTATTTAGCGACGGAATATTCCGTCGCTAAATAACAGATTGTAGGAATACTTTAGCGACGGAATTAATTCGTCGCCAAAAGTCAATTTTTTTTTATTTTTCAATTACCCAGACCTGTAATACAATTTTCAAATCTCAACAACAACGCGCAATAATCAATACAGAAAGAAATATATATAATCAATTATAAAAAAAATTTATAATAAAAAAAATTCATATATGTACAAGCCGGGAACCGGATATAGCCGGTTAGGAGAGGGGAGAAGAGTACAAGCCGGGCACGGGGGGGAAGCTAGGAACGGGCACGGGAAGGGGCTCATCAGGGGTTCCCGAGTCCCGGATCTGGATCCTGCTGATCCGGGGCCGGGGCGGCCTGTCCAGCAGTGCCCTGCTCCCTGATCATCCAGCACACCACTGTAGCAATGCGCTGGATCTCCTCGTCGTCCAACTGAGGCCGAGGAGCCGGTGTCTGTGGAGGGGCAGCAGGGGGTGAGGACGCTCCTATCACGGCACGAGCAGTCGTGCTAGGCAGGCCGCGTATGCGGCCTTTCGGCCGATTCACGACCTCCGGCGTATCCAGCCATCGCTTCAACCCCCCAGTACTCGCAGCCGTACTAGTGGACGCTGATGGCTGTCCGGACTGCTGCTCGGACCCCCTTAGCTGTTCATACGAGGCCTGCAAAAATAGTGGTTTAACGATATGTTAGGGCATTAATTAACGAAACAGACATTGAGGATAGAAAGAAAAAACATTAACTTAAATAAATTGACTCACATCGATCCGCCGGGCAATATCTGAAATATAGTCGCCCGCCCGGTGCGTCTCGTCCTTGTCCTTCTTCCGCACGTGCGTCTGAGTATAGGTCAGAGCTATGACCTCATCCTCCTCCAGATCCGGGTGCTCGACCGCGTTCATGTGTCGGACGATGTCGTGTGGCACCGACCCCCCCGTGTGCGTCGGATCTCTGTTCTGTCTGTTCTCAGCCCCGCTCTTACTCTTGGCGTCCCAACCTGGATCCGCAGCCCACCGATCTATCATCTCCCCCCATACACGGTGAGATATCCAATGTGGGGGATATCTCTCCATCTCCGTCATCGGGGCACCCGCGGGCAGCGCCTTCTTCGCCCGGTCCCGTGCATCGTGGAGCCATCGGCGGTAATTCTTGCCGATGTAGGCAAAGAAAGCCTGCTGCCCCAGTACCTGCTGCTGAGGCGTGTCAAACGTGAACCCCTCCTGTAAGGCATTCAATAACACAAATTAACAACATAAAACAAACTGTAATTTAACATTTACTAACGCTGAAAAAAATACTTCACCGTACCAGCCACTCCTCCCATAGGGCCTCCCTCGCAGCGGCATCCCAGTCCTTCCAGTACAGGCGTGGCTCGAAGAATCGGCCCTTCACAAGAACGCCGATCTTCGTCCTCGCAATATTCTCCAGGATCCTGCCAAAGAAGTAATTAAATTAATTAATACAGTTCAAATATAAATTAACACCCCAAAATTTTAAACATAAGGCATGGGGTGATATTTTTAGTACTTACAGGCCCTCTTGCGTGAGCGTAACTCTCTGTTTACGCTGGGGGTCGATGCGTACCCCGCGTGTCGGACCACGGCCTCGTCGAGATCCTACAAAACACAGACATTAATACAGTTCAAATATAAGGCTAGCGAAAATGTACGAAACACCGTTATCAACTATACCTGAGGTAGAACCCACGGAAGATGGAGAATGCACGCGCGTGTGGGATGAATCTGCGTCGGGCTGGGGCGACGGCTGGAGCTGGGGCTGGGGCGACGGCTGGGGCTGGGGCGACGGCGATGGCTGGGGACGGCGACGGCTGGGGCTGGGCCCCCGATGGCTGTCCGCGATCACTCTGTGCCTCGTCATCAGTAGGCAATGACGAGGTGGGACTAACCGGGGAGGAAGCAGCTCGGCGTCCAGCCCGGCCACGAATAGCCCGTATCCTATCCATATCTGACTTCATATAGATTATATACAAAGACATTAACACGTGAAAAACAATAATTTAGGCATAAATCATCATCGGTACTATATATATATATATATATATATATATATGAACGGATGTGCAAAAACACATCAATAAACACCAAGTTCTAAAATGTTACTACATTTTTCCGGTGATGTTACAACATTACAAGTCAATCATTTTCAGTTTGCGAATCATCTTCATCACTTTCGTCGTCGCCCTCTTCTTCGTGGGACTCGTCGTCCTCTTCATCTTCTAATTCATCCTCTTCATCAGTAGACTCGGTCACATCATCTCCAACACTTTCAACATCTTCCGCGTCATCATCTACGACTTCTTCTCCCACAAGAAGTGTTGTTGGAAGAGGAAGATCGTCCTCCTCGTTGTTGACCTCAACAGGGAACAAGACACGTGGTTGGTCGGCTTGAAAGGAGTCTAGCTCACTGTCATATGTCACGGGCAATTTCTTGGACTTGATAGTTGTATACCAATGAGATTTGGGATTGGCGACGTCCTCCGCGTAAAAGACTTGTACAGCTTGACTAGCAAACACAAAGGGCTCGTCTGATGCAAGTCTTGACTTGACATTGACATCTACAATCCCTTGAGAGCTAACACGGATTCCTCTACTGCATGTGACATCGAACCACGTACACTTGAACATTACCAGGCGGTTTTGGGAACCCAAATATGTTAGCTCAACAATCTCATCTAGCTCTCCGTAAAAATCCATGCAATTCTCGGCATAACAGTCGCCGTTGACCAAGACTCCACTGTTTTGGGTTTGTTTTGTTCGGTCATCATCTTTTACGTTAAACCTAAACCCGTTGATGATATAGCCTCCGTAACAGGATGTTTGTTTGTTAGGGCCTTCGGCTAGTAATTTCAAGCATGAGGCCACTGGTCTATCCATTGACTGAACCTATTGTAGATGACGGTAAAAATTAAGGATAAATCAGTATACTAATTGGCCACAGAACTGTATATAACACATAATATAATCTCGTTAAACAATCTTACACGAATTTTGAACCACTGCACAAATTGTGATTTTCGATGAGATTCAAGTCCAGCGGGATCAGTGATTAAGGATTCCGCATCGAACTCACTGCAAACCAATATAGTTGACTCACTTAACACACACTTTCAATTATGTACAACAATGTAAGTGAATTAAGACTTTAACTTACTCAACGAATGCCGAAACTTCATCGCAATTTAGAAGGGCATATATTGTTGCAGCACTGTACTCTTCATCCGTTAGCCATCGAGTATACGTTCGGCCGAACGTTAGCCATCGAGTATCCGCTAGCCATCGAGTATACGTTCGGTTAGAGTAGGGTGATCGTGACTTCGGTAGATCTGTGAGAAAGAGAGAGACTTGAGAAAGGGAACCTGTGAGAGGGGATCTGTGAGGGAGACTTAAGAGGCAAAGGCGGCAGATCAAGTGGGAAGAAGAAGAAAATTAGGCACAGAATCGGGTAAACCCGGGTAACCCAAAAACTGACCCGAACCTACACAAAAATTACGGGTCAGTTCGGGTACGGGTCAGATTTCAGCGGGTAGTGAATATTGGTACCCGTACCTGGCATTTTGGACCAGGTACGGTTCGAATAATGGGTACGAACATCATTTTGCCAGGTCTACGGTTATCTGGATAGGATTTCTGAGCAAAAATTTTACGAAATGACTTTTCAGTCCAAAAATCAGTTTACATTGTTTTAGAAAGATATTTTGAGTCATTTTTGTGCAAGAGTCAGCGGGGGGTGTTTAGGTAATTTTACCTATGCTCGGGGGGAAGTTGTTTTGGTAATTTTTCACACCAGTGATAAATTTTTTTGGAAACTTGTGGTTAAGCAGCAAGAAGCATAAGGAATGAGAAATTTAATTTAAAAGAGGTTTAAGAAGGATGGTAGTGCGATCGATGCACTGCTATGGGTTAGGGCAAATCCAGTTAACGGATTAGCTGTAATAAGTTATGAAAAGATAAGGGAAGGTTTAAGGTTGGGATTGTGTTTGTATTTTAAGGTCGTCCAACATTTTGTTTGGATAGGTGATCCCGTTTGTTGAGAAAATCCAAAAGCGATGAGTTCATCGGCTATAAAGCCAAACAAGTAAAGATAATGTGGTTCCGTTATGCTATTCATTGTTTCGTTTATCATACCATGTTGATGATGCTTGTTTGAACTCCTATGGTTATGCTTGAATATCTTAAAATTAAAGCAGATAGTGAGATAAAGAAAATGGAGATAGAATGTCTCATGAAAAAGAAGAAGGCAAATAGGTTGGTTGAGGATACGGTGGACGCTAGCTTACAGGTTGTTCAAAAGATGTAAGAAGTAGTCCGTGAATTCCCTCCTGGTAAGGCCTTGTCTGGAAACGAGGGGAAGATGCTACTATATGAGAATTACTGGAGTGCAGAGTTTTTCAAAGAGTGATATGGTTTTGCTTAAGATAAATATAGTATGTCCAAATGCGGAATCTATTATTGTATGTTGATCGTAGCATAAGAATTATGTTGTACTAATGTTGTTATTTTATGCATTCGTTATATGTGAATATAAGACTTGTTATTCTACTTTTGCAATGGTACGTAATCTACGAAATCGAGAGATCCCTATACTAGAGAGACAAGAAGAGACTCTCTGCAGGAAGCACCCCAGTCTAAATCGTCGTTGGCCAACACCGAAGGCACCAGCGTAAGGAACAACAACGAAAATAGGGCAGAAATTAATAGAGAAGATTTAAGAAGAGAACTTGTGGGACTTTTACAGGAGGTTGTAGCAACAACCGCAACACAAGCGGTTGCTGGTAATGCAACAGTTCCGGTAGCAGAAAGGAAGGAATGTAAGTTTTGAGATTTTCAAGATGCTCAACCTAGTGAATTTTAGGGAGGAAATGATCCAATAAAAGCGGTTACTTGGCAAAAGGAAATGAAAAATGTATTTGAAATAACGGGTGGTAGAAAACATCAGAAGCTTGTGTTCACTATGCATATGTTACGAGGGGTGGCAATTTATTGGTGGGCTTGGAGAAACAAGTGGAGGAAAAGATGAGAGCAAATCGGACCTATGTCAGGTGGAGCCGATTTATGTGGCTATTAGAAGACATGAGCCACCAAACTTTAGATAAAGCTGCTGAGTTTTCTCGACACAGAAACAATTGTTTCAATGTTATTAGACTCTTTCCAAGTCTTACCAATAAGAACATGACAGCACAATTCAATTTTTAGACCTAATAAGCTTAATTAGTACTAGTTAACCTAGACTAGTAATTGAGTAATCACAATTAGCTTAATCAAGATTTGGGCAAACTAATCAAGCATAGTCACTAACTAATCATGATTAACCTTGACTAGTCCAGATTAGCATAATTACGATAGTGCTCAACTAATCATGCTTAGGGATAACTGATCATGCTTAGTACCAACTAATCAGGATTAAGAATAAGTCAATCCACCAACTTAAGGTGCTTCTATGCCAACACAAGCACACAACTTGTTCTACATAAAATAGGTCAGTAAAACCACTCATATAATGCATAAGCTTTTCAATTAAGAAAGATATCACGCTACATGCATAATAACAAGCATGAAATGAAGGTTAAAGCTATGTGAGCGAAGGTCCTCACAATTACATGCTGAGCAAATTCAATAATTGTTTGCATTCTTTCTTCAAAATTGTTGTTCTTAAAATCGATAATTTTTTGTATTTATTCATGCTATTGGTTGGTGGCAATTCTTGTGTCCTGAGTGATGAATTTTATTTTGGTTATTTGAGTTCATGTTAATACTCATTGTTATTGTTGATTTTGTGTTGACCTAGGATTTGTACTGTGGGGAGGCGTTATAAGACTGGTTTGAATCCTACATGGAACGCAGGCTAGTACGCACTGGGACTAGCATCGTACATCATGCATGTATACACTATATTGTGCCTTGCCTGAATGGCATTGCATATTGGCTTTGCCTGAATGGCATCGTATTTGCGCAGGATCAGCCTCTTTAATTATTTACATTATATCTTAAAGCGATTGTCTTGGAAATGATTGGAAAATATTGTTTCAAACGGTTTGTGCTTATTTGAAATCCCTTCCCAGATTGTTGTTGAACTCGTTTTAAAGTCCTTTGGAAAACCATCATTGTATTTTGGAATGCTGGCTTTGGAAATGATCTTTTAATGATTGTTTTGGAACATGTCGTAATTGCTATTGTTTATTTTGGTATATATTTATGATGAATTTTGATTATTTTGGAAATCACCAAACTATTTAGATCGTTTGAAATATTTCTTGGAAATCATATTCGATTGGATTATTTTGAATCGTTTTGTAATTCCATTGGTTGTCCTTGTACGACCCTATTGAGCTCTTAAAAGCTCATCCTTTGTTTGACTCCCTTCTCAGGTAATGATCTGATGTGGCATCCTCGGGAAATGGGTTTCAAGTTGTGTGAGATTCTCGTGAGCCCACCGCCACTGTATAGTAAGACCCCCATGTGGGTCGGACTGTTAACTCGTACTATAGATGTTCGAGGTTGTAAAGAACCTAGGTTTTAATAGTGTAAGTTTGAGCAGTTTTGCAATCTTGTGTTTTGAAGAATTTGAGTTGATGTCGAATTAGATACTTTGAAGTAAGTGTTAGTAAGCAGGATGGGACATGTTTGATGTAATGTGGTAGGTTAACATTTTGGGTGTTCAGGGCGATGGAGCTCTAGATTTTCGGGATGTTACAGTTGGTGCCAGAGCCGTTCGGTCTTGTGGTATTAAGAGCTTAAATACATGATTTCGTAGACACGTGACCGTAGAGTGTAGGTTAAACGATTTTGTAGGACGATATTCTGGTTAATGAGAGTGGTGTAGGATGAGGGTATAGTTAAGAAGGTTGTGAATGATTTTGGAGCAAAAAAGTATTTTTGAAAATTTTTGCTGTCATTTTGTAATTTTGAAAAACTTTAAGGGCATAAATGTAAATTAATATTTTTAGTGATGAAAAATAATAAAATGAGTGATAGTACATATTTTAGTGACATCTAGCTAAATTAATCAAGATTAGAATTAATTTGGGGCCAAAATGTAATTATTCAAACTTTGGGGGCAAAATTATAGTTTTTGAAAGTTGGGTGTTATGTGTCAATTTTTGGAGAGAGTGAGCATAATGTGGCCACCTCATACTTCTTAGTAATGACTCATGAAATTATACTATGAACAAATGAAGTGGATAAAGTCTTAAAAGAATTTGGGGAAGGAAAATGGAAAGAAGGGAAAAAAAAAAGAGGTGAACAGTAGCGAAGAACACAAAACACAGAAGAACAGGGCAGTGCAGATAAAGGGGAAAACCAGGGGGAAAGGGAGAATTCGGGCCATTTTTTCAAAGTTAATCCCTCAAATTTCTTGTATGCATGTTCTAGTGTTTGTTTCGGGTTTGATGTGCATTTTTTGGCACTGTGCAATGGGTGTAAGTGCCATGAACATGGCAGTGCAGACATGGTATTGTGTGTGTGCTTGAGTGCTTCGGGTGAAAGATTGGGTGTGTGAATGTGATGATATTATGTGTTTAAAAGAGAACGGAAATGATTAGGAGGGTTGGTGTGGGCTGCCGAGCGGGTGTGTGTGCGCTCTTGGTGGGTTGCAGTGTGAGGTCCTCGTGTGTGTGTGTGTGTGTGTGTGTGTGTGTGTGTGTGGTGTGGATTATGTGTATAAGTGTGTGAATTTTGTATATTAGAGATTTCAGATTGTGTTTTTAGGTATTAGAATGAGTTTAGACGATTAGAGTGTGCGTTTGTGAGCTGTGTGAATGGAGTAAAATGGGTCTCAGCTGACTGAAGGTGGAAGACAACTGCATGCGCATAAGGTGCTTTAGTGTAACATCCCGAAAATTTCGGAACATTAGACACTCACTCATTAGTTCATTAAGACAATAATATCCTCTACCTCAAAATATCACAACTGTCAGAGCAACTAAACCCTAAAATTTAAATTTTAGTGAACCATTTGAAGTATCAAACTAGGTCTTAAAAATTTAAACAATAATGTTTACCCACACAGGGGTTCTAATGATGAATACCAAAATCTAATTCCTTCGCTTTCGCTTCCTCGGCTCTAATCCTTATTCAGGTAACCTACTGCTGGCGGTCACCTGCGGAAAGGAAGTCAAAGGAGAGTGAGCTTTTGAGAGCTCAGTAAGGTCGATCAAAGATTTAAAAATAAGAAAACGATACGAAAAATTTGACATTTAAATCAATAGAAAATTTTGAAGCGGAGAAACAGAGCGGTTCAAACAATCTATCTATATACAATCAATCGATAATTTTAAAAGAGGTTTTCAAGAAAACCACAGCATTTCAATATAAACAACACAGGGATGAGTATCAACTCAGTTCCTTTAAATCGATAACTATTTTTAAAACACTTAAAATGCAATAAACATAAACAGGAAACGTTGAACATGAGCAGTACAGAAGCAAAGCCACCCCGGCAGTGCTCGATCGCTGGTGGTGTAGATACGTTTATGATTGGGTTTAGGGCTAGTGGGAAATTGTTGGGACTGAGCCCTAGCACCAGTCTCATGTTTTGACCTATTTTCTATTGACGTACCTATTTCTTATTGATAGTTTTGTACTTTATAATAAAATATGTGCATGTCCACTATTCTAATTATGATCATGGTGTATGGGATAGATCAGGGTACCCTCTTTACAGTGCATACACAAATAGATGGCGATCATGATAACATATATTATTAAATAATTATTCACAATGTTGCATGGAACTAGACGACCATCTAGTACATCATAATATGCAATGAAAATATGGCTTATCTTGGTCATCACACATGCTAGTGTAATGTCTGCATTGGAAATGGACTACTTAAAATTATTTATATTTTGAAATATTATATATATATATATATATATAACAACATTGCATAATAGTAGTTATAGAGATTATTTATAGAGTCACAATAATTAAATATAAATGATTTTAAGTATGTATGTATGTATGTATGTATATAGTGTTATATCCTCGAAAGTGATTAAGTGGAAGCTTTGATATACCTACATGTGAGATACATTATGCATTAATACCTCGGTATGTTGGGATGTTGTTTAACATATGAAACGAGATATACTTTTATATGACATCCATACTTATGGATATTCCCATATGATGATTGTGGTGAACTACCTCGGAAAAAATTCCCTCAAAAAAGGATTTTTATGGAGTCACTATCTTATTTAATTAAAGAAAAATAAGAAAAAAAAACCCTAAACTGACTCAAAGGTGTCCAAGAAGAATGAATGATCTATCGAAACCAAGAGAGGGGTCCGAGACTAAGTTAGGCAATAGGAAAGTGTTAGACACCCGTCATGCGCTTTTGGTCTATACTTCGTCTTAATTGAATTTTGGCCTTAAGAACACAGAGCATGTAAAATATTATAGGACTCACCCTAAGATCATTTTTAGATTTTTGGCTTGAACTCGACATCGAGCTCAAATTATCCAATCGGACTAATCGGAATCAAAACCGCCATAGCTCAACTCTGGTCCTACGGGAAGTAATCTACATTTCAAACCTAGACTTTAGACAAAGAAAAGGTAAAAAGACTTGTTTTCCTATTTTCGAGATGATATGTGATCACAGGGAGGGGAGACAATCTATATGATTTTTTAACCTAGAAAAGCTAGTAAGATTACCTTGGGATGTAGCTTGTCTTGACGACTCAAGGATGTTCTCCATATTGCTGAGCGATGCAAAGATCAAAACGACGTTTTAAAAGTGGTTTGCATGGCTAGACTTCTCGAGAGAGAGAGATAGTATGTCACTTTACTAAGAAATGGCACACAAGCTCTAAAAATAATAAGCTTTGGATCCCAGACCCCTATTTATAGTGCTTAGGGTTACAGAATCTGATAAGATTGGCAATGCCAATTTGCAAGCCTGAAATTTCTTTATAAAGTGACATACTATCTCTCTCGAAAAGTCTAGCTTTGGATCCCAGACCCCTAAAAATAAAGGTCAAGACCTATATTTATAGTGCTTAGGGTTGCAGAATCTGATAAGATTGGCAATGCCAATCTGCAAGCCTAGAGATAAGTCAGAATAAATGATAATATCACATATTGACAAAAGTCAACCAACTGGCTGGTAAGTCACCCCATAAATTAAAAATGAATTTTTTGAATTTCAAAGCATTATTTGTCCCTTATTTCGGTAATTATCTCTAAAATCGTAAATGAGATGTACTAGACTAGGGATAAGTCATTTCCTAACAAAAAATGAATTGATTTGATCTTCATATCAAGGATAAAATCACGGATTATTTCACCAAGTTATCTAGTCAAACTACATCAATTAGAATAATCTAGACCTTGGACCGGACTTGACACAAATGGACTAGACTAATGCAGTTGGACTGAACTAATGGACTAGACTTGGACTGGACTTGGACAAAAACACTAGACTAGCCTTGGACAATTAAAGTAGAGTGGACTAAATTAATTAACTAAACTGGACTCAATAATGCACCCTAATTATATATTAAAGTCCATTATTTATTTAAGTAAAAATGCCTACAAAAGTGGGGTGTCTGTAGAGCCCTTCGGGATGGAGTGTGCTCGCGAATGAACATCATCGACAAAAGAGCAACACATTTTTGTAGTAAAAACACGAAAAAGACCAGCTATCTCAAAGACAGACTCAATGTCACACAGATATGCGGTCAAACCTTTACAAGCTTCCTACGTATCCTCAGAAGAAATCGGACCAACGTAGTTCAAAGTGATATAAATATTATTTGAAGCCGGAACCAATAGTAACAATGATTGGTCGTCGAACAAGATTACCAAGAAAGTTGCCACGGCACCTTACCTAGAGCCGGAGCCAACAACGCGCTAGGTAAGGGACATATCCTTAAAAGCCAGAGCCGACAACGTGTGTAAAAGGTTGGTCATCCAAGGATACTAAAATCCATATAACTATATAAAAGCCGAGTCATTCACTGAAATTCTCAGCTCTTTGGTTAGCTCTAAGATTACATTCAATCTGGACTTAAGATAATAATGATAGAGACCTTGAATTTAATCCATTTATTATACCTTGAGTTTAGATATCTTATTATCTTATTACTCTCACATTTAAGTCACATTGTAGACCGCACCGATCATCCTTCTTCTCACTTCCTTCTTTTCTCCTCTTCTCACACACTCTTTCTCACCCAATGTCTATATATTGTTGTCAATGCATGCACTCGACTTACATGAATATAACATATTAACAACAACAATTTGAAAATTTTTCTTTATCCATATGGTTGGATACTTAGAATATTTCAATGTTTATGTTAAAATATTTCCTTTCATCACTGCACTATCTTTTTTAGCAACAAATATGGGCCAAAAGGTCAAAAAAGAAAAGCTTGATATAGTTAACCTTAGATGTCTCATGCATATATGCTATCATGTTGACATATCAAATATATAAACAAAAAGGAAATTAGCCCTAACATTTTTGTTAAAGGGAATTTGAGTCAATGAGAGAAATGCGACCTTAGAAGAATACCCTTCCAATTTCCTCACAATCTTGATCAAAATTAGTTTGTTTGTGTAGCATCTATTAAATAGCATGAATTATCTCATTAACATTTGGATAGAAAATTGAATTAGCATGAAACTATAATTTTCTTGGATTCAAAAGCAAACTGTTTTTTACGAAAATGTTAAATTGCATACCTCCGAAAATGGAAGAGCAACAAAAGTAATACACTATCACATTGGGAAAACAGATATAGTTAATTTCACGAAGTACACTAACATGACAATGAAATTGGAGGGAATATTACATTTTTGTAAGTTTTATCTTAAGTTTGTAGTTGTATGCACGAAGTCTAACATGTTATTGTCAATATGGAACCACATTTTTTCAAAATAAAATTACAAGAAGGAATTGGAGATGATTGGAGAAAAATGGAAAGATATATGAGGTCTAAGACAACTTTTACTTTAATTTTGCAATATATACACTATAGGTCGTACCAATGTGGTGGTGGTGATGTTGACGCTCCATGGTTGTAGTTATGGTAATGATGCTAGCAAGACAATGAAGGCAGATACAGTAGCGACCGGTAGGTGATGGTGACAGTAAAGATGGCAGTAATGGTGCATCAACCAATGACCAATCATTCTAGCAGTAATGATGGTAGCGGTGGTTGTGGTTGATAGTGTGGTAGCTTTTTAGCAAAAATGTGGTGACAATGTTGGTGGCCATAGTAACTCTAATATGGTGATAGTGGTGGCAACTCGAGAGGAAATGTCGGCAATGATGACCGGTATTTTAAAGGGAATAGTAAGACTAAGGTGATGGTAGTTTAGCAGTTGAAGACTAATCATGATCAAAATAGAAGCAAAGAACCTAATTAAACAATAGTTATTCTAGATATAATTTCTTGACTTAACTTCAAAGCCGTGTAAACCCTATCCTCTAACTTGGAACTCTTAAAATTTTTACTATAAGGGCTTTTCTCTTTACCATGTTTTTGTATCCGTGTACAATAATCAAGAAGTGCCCTTTGGTCCAAATCCAAATGACAACGGTCTGAATAATTTTTTAATGACAACTTTTACTAATCATGTATGAATAACCTTAACAAAGATGAACACTGGTAAAATTACACTTTATAAATCAAATAAAAAAAACACGTATGGTAAAGCACTTCTAATGATACAAGGCGACAATTTCCAATAGAACCAAATTGCATACTATCCTGTGCATTTGCAAGGGTATATTTCCCAGTTATGTCTAAGAGCTGAAGCCAACAACGTGTACAGACGATTGGTCTTCCAAGGATTCTTAAAATGTTTAAGAGTTGGAGCCAACAACGTATACAAACGGTTGGTCGTTTAGAAACATAGTGATATACCGAAGAGCCGGAGACAACAACGTGTACAAATGGTTGGTCACTTGGATATATAAAATGGATGAGCACGATTGGTCTTCCAAGGATACTAAAAATGTTTTAAGAGTTGGAGCCAACAACGTATACAAACGGTTGGTCGTTTAGAAACATAGTGATATACCGAAGAGCCGGAGACAACAACGTGTACAAATGGTTGGTCACTTGGATATATAAAATGGATGAGCCTAAGAGCCGGAGTCAAAAATGTGTACAAAAGTTTGGTCGCTTGGGCACAATGGACTTGTTTCTAAGAGCCGAAGCCAACAACGTATACATACGGTTAGTTACTTAGTTATAAGGACAAAGACGACCTAAGAGCCGAAGCTAACAACATATACTAACGATTGGTCGCGTAGGCACACCAGACTTACATCTAAAATCTAGAGCCAACAACGTGTACAAATGGTTGGTCGCTTAGGAACGTATAAAAGGAATGAGCCTAAGAGCAGGAGCCAACAACATGTGCAAAGGGTTGGTCGTTTAGATACAAAGATAAAAATGATCCTAAGAGCCAAAGCCAACAACGTGTACAAACGGTTGGTCGCTTGGGCATATAGAAATTTCACAAATAAAACACAAAGTCGGAGCCAACTATGCCATAATGACAGTTGGTCGTTGAGTGTGAAGATACAATTCACTTGATATGAGGACACTATTATGAAATGCAACCAACGTGGAATCTTGCATAGCTCTTAAACTGTACAAGAACAAAGCGATAGATTTGAAAAAATATATGGGTCGTGAACCAACCCAAGGATAAGATGGCTAACATGCACAGGCAGGCATGCAAGCACACAAATGCTGAATAATAAAGCCCTTAGCCGAACAAATATGTATAATGTGGAATGTGCAGGCAAACAAGCAAACAAAATTAGACATTTGAAACATACAAGCACACTAGTATGTATTCTTCTAAAAATTTCTCTATCCCTGTATTGTTTTTTTTTCTTTTTTGTGAAAAAGATTTAAAAATCAACCGGTGGGTCATAACATAAATGAACTATGAAATTTGGGATAAAAAATCTGACGATTAATCAGCAAGTTTTGAAAATTTTTGGAATTTTAGCCCGAAAATCGGCAGGTTAGACAGTGACTTTGGGATTTTTAAAAATTGAAGAATCAAAAACCGGTTGGTTGGTCAATCGCATTGACCAACTAAAATGACAAAACTGACCCTTTTAGCCGCCTTCTTTTGTGCGTGAATTTAATGTTTTTTGGCAAACATTTATAATCCAAAGTAACCCTAATCTCTCTCATATTTCTTCTCTCTAAGACTCCTAGATCATGTGACCTTGCCCTAATCACACCTTTAGCCTATAAATTAAATCAATCTTCCCTTGCTTTCTCCTAATTTTGCTACATCGTGGATGAATACATGCGAACTCATAAGAAACATGAAGGAGGACCCCGAATCAAAAAAATTACCCGATTCTAGCTGAAGAATGAGGTCGATGATCGCTCCTTGCTTACTTCGGAGTAAGGCACGGCTCTCAGTGATCTCTTCTTTGCAGAAGAAATAAGTTTAGCTCAAATTTTCCCTTCCCACACATACTTTTTCACCTTGCTTCACGCACACACCATGCTCATGCACGGTAGGACCCATATATTAGGTTTTTCATGCAATTCCATTATGAACTGGATGGTTCCTCAAGTTTTTCTCCTTGTTTTGCAATTTTGCAGCCCCTTCCCACAAATATGCAATGTAGGGGCTCCCTTAATCTTGTTAGAGAGTTGTGGGCAAAAATCCCAGCACCCGTCAAGGCTAAAGTAGCTGTTGCGGGTTTTTACCATTTTCTGGATGGGTTGCAAGCATCAACCCAAAGCAAAAGACACCTCTTGTGTCTTGCTGAGCATTGGGTGGATTCCACCAACGCCTTTCACATGTCATTCGGGGAGGCTACAATCACCTTGCTTGATTTTATGAACATCAAACATCATGGGTGTTCATTCTCGAGGGAGGCCCATGCCTTGGGCCCATAACCTTGATAAAGACCAGGACCTCGTGGTCCAATTGCTCAGCTACAAACCATCGTACAAGAGGGATGGTTCAATTCTCTTGGGTACCATCTGGATATTTTTTCTATGCACTCTAGGGGAAACCCAGTTTAGCAACGAGGATGATTTTGTTCAGCTTTGGTACCTTTGGGCTTTGGAGACTCATGAGGAGGTTGGGGAGTACGACTAGGGTAATCTTGCTCAGGCTTATCTGTATCAGTCGATGGGTGCGGTGTCCCATAATCCCTCAGCTTTATGGGATTTTGTGATGTAGGGAGGTATGTCTATGCTTTCTGGTTATTTCCTAATTATTCCATACATATTCTAAAAATATTTCTCATATATGGCTTTGAATTCTCATGATGTGGGCCTTCGACGTCCTTGGCTCTCGTGCTCCCCGTCTGGAGGAGGCGTGTACTAGTGAGACTACACTATCAATGACTTGTAGAACTATAAAGGATGAATAAGCCCAGGTCTCAGAGTTTGTGCACCAAGGTACCTGCTATGGGCTGAGAGAGCGCCCGATAAGATATTTACTTAGTTTTTGCAATTTTTCCTTCTAAGTATACTTTTCACATTCTTACGTCTTTTCTCTGTTGGTTTCAGGCTTTCATATCTAGCTAGTGGGGGATTATGGAAGACTTATGCTAAGGAGGTGGCCCGCACCGATACCAGGTATTATTGGTAAGACCCTTACAAAAGGAGTTTTACCTATCAGGATGTCGCTCGTTTGAGGATTCCTGCTGCCCCTCCAAAGTAGATGTACCACATGGGGGAGCTGGACAGAGGCTTATAGTAGAGTCTGCTTAGTAGGATCTCGGTGTCCTCCCTGCAATTGCCTAACAACCACCTAAGACCTACGAGGCATTCATGAGAGAAGATCTGTCACCTCCCCGATCCGAGCAGTGGTTAAAGAAGATACCTAGGGAAAGGACAGCCCTGTAGAAGAAAGGGAAGGGCAAGAAGGAGGCTGATGTGACTGAGGGCATTTTGTTCCCTCCATGGACAGTGCCGGTCTACCTGAGGGGAAGACCGAGGGGAAAGAGCCCATCTCCCAGCCGGAGAAGACTGAAGTGTACGGGCTCAAAAAGTTGGCTTGGATCCACACAATAATTTCTAGAAACAACATCATATTTTTCATTATTATTCATTCATGCTAGACTTTCACTCTGTGTTTTTTTTTTCAATATAGGTCCCAAGTTCCCTGCTCAGAGACGCCTACAGGATGATCCATAACCATAAGGGCGTAGCATCCATCTATAGGGACTTGTTGTCTATGCATAGATCTTCAGAGGAGGCTACAGAAGTGCCTACTCCTATACCCACAGTGCCACCTTCGAGAAGTGGGAGTGGCTGATCGAGCTTTGCTAAGCCCCCTCCCCTGTTACTATTGTTGCTACCGCCACCCCTGGGTGACTCTCGTCATCCCAAAAGGTAAACGTGTGAAAAGCGTAGCGTGACTTGAAGATGGGCGAAAAAGCCTAAACCGGTGCCTACCTCCTCCAAAGACAAAAAAATTGGCCACGGGGAGCAAGAGAAATGCTCTGGCCCCTCCATCGCGCCCAATGTGAAAGTCATCCCGAGTCGCTGAGGAAAAGGACTATACAGGGGGTGACAAAGAAGAAATAGATACAGAGGAAGCCGAAGTAAAGGCTAAAGAAGAGCCTAGTGAGAAGGCCGCGAGGGAAGCCGAGGAGGCCTCAAAGTCGAGTCAAGAAAAGGTACTCATCCTCAGGTCCAGAGGAGGCTCCAAAGATGAATGGTGTCGAGCTTAGCTTAGTCTAGACTAGACCTAGATGTTAGAGTAGTTAGAGTGCTTTAGGGACTATCATTTCAAATATATGATGTAACCATACATTGTGTTTTGTAAGTTAGTGACTACTTAGTTAATTCCTATGCTAATATGTACTATATGTAAATGCTCACACACAAGCACTGAAAAAAAAATGAGGATGGGATTGGAATAGGTTAAACAAATTTGAGTTTGAATTGGCTAACCGACAGGTGCAGGGTTTGGCCTAAAAATAAGCAAACTTTGCAAAATTGATTTTATCCTGAACCTTATCAAACATTGAGAAAGGCTATTGTTTGTTTGTCCGAGTTTATTTTGAACGTCTGTTTTCCATGGTGTCCAGGGTAAGCAGAGATATCTGCATATCACTTTTCCTCTAGTCTGGTTCAAAGCGGTTTAGCTGGATTGGACCTGGATCAAGCTACAACAAATGATGCTGTTTATCTAAAAATTTCATTTTTGTTGGTCTGTTTTCCTACTGGGTAGAGTTGGTTTAATGAGGTTGCTTTAGGAAGCAATCTCTTAGCCTGGTTGTATTCTTTTGTAGGTAATCTTTCATTCATCAGGATAAGTTTGGTGTTGTTAATATATGAGGAACGGAGTTAAGATTCAATCAGGTCTTGCTATTTTTGCTATTTATAATAGCGTTGAATGGCTATGCCACGGCAGAGGTGGAAATGAAAGTATTACAAAGGATAAGAGCTCCAGTAGGGGATGCTGGAGGTAATGATATCAATGGTATAGATGCAGAAGATGCTTCAAATTTTGATAGCATAGCTAATGGGCTGGGTGAAAGGCATCGTGGGAATAATAGAGTTTCGGTGTCCACAGTTGCATTGTTCACTCTTGCAATGGCTACGGTGCAGTACCTTTCTTCTCTGTGAAGATTGACCCGCAGTGGGCTGGTATATGTAATGGAGTGGCTGCAAGGGTGATGTTAGCAACAAGCTTTGATTTCATACAAGAGGGGGACAAGACCATGGTAGTGGCAACTGGGTTGTGATTGGTATTTTGACAGGTGAATTTTTCATATGGCTTTGTAAGCAGGTGATGACTCTCAAATATCATTTTATCTCCTTGTTATTTGATTTTTGTTTGGTTACTTAGTTTTAAAATTAAGAGGCTGAAATGTTTTTTAGTTGCTTATGAATGAAATGTTTTTTTTTTCAGAATGGAAAAGCTTTTTAAAAAGAAAGCAAAGTTGGAAAAATCCTCACAATCTAATAACAAGACTTTTTGTGCTATAAAGAGTTTTTAGTAGCTCTCATGAAACTTAATAAGACTTTTCGGATGCTTTTTAGCATGTTTGTTATGTATTATCACAAAGTGCACTCTATTTTGTGTACTATTTTACTTATAAAAAAATCTAGTGACTTCGTTATTTTTAGCAACCCCTGAAGTGAAATCCTGGTTCTGCCACTGCCGGCATGTATATCTTCCATGAATTGGCTACTCTGTCTCTCAATTACACACAATAGACATTCTCCATTATAATGCCGCTTATATAATCTTCGATCACACGAGATGAATTGTGTCGCCCATCTTCTCAAAGCTACTCGATCTTTCGCAGCTCAGGATATTTTTTATCTCCGATATACCAATGGTTGGCTACTCTGTCTTCTTTTACAGGTGCTATCATGAAGTAATAGGCTAGTCTAACCCTATTTGTATCACAAACGGTTCTACCTTCTTTCCTTCGAGTATATTAACCATCGAACCAAAGAAGGCTAGGGCATCGGCAAAATTATTTTTGACTTGGGGTAGGTAATGGAATCCCACATCTTCAAATTGGTTTACAACTTTCTTCAAATGGGTGTGATGTGCTTATAGACGTTCATCTCTGATCTTCCACATATCATGGATCTGGTATATGATTAACGCTGAATCTCCATACACTGTGATCTTTGGAACTCCTAGGTTTAGGATCATCTCTAAATCGAAGATTCAAGCTTCATATTCGGTGATGTTGTTAGTACCGTCAAAAGTCAGCTTGATGGCTATGGGTGAATGAGCTCCGTCTGGTGAGATCAACGATATCCCTAGTCCAAAACCCTTATTGTTTGTTGCTCCGTTAAAGTACAACTGCCATCTTATTTCATATTCAACCATGCATAGTCTTTCGTCTTGGAAACTTATCTCCCGTCGGCTGGTATTATCCATCGGACAATCAGCTAAAAAATCAGCCATGACATTTCCTTTGATCAACTTCTGTGTGACTTAAATAATATCAAATTCAGACAACAACAAAAGCCACTTGCTTGTGCAGTTAAAGAGGATGGGCTTCTCAAACAAGTACTTCATGGGATCCATTCTAGCCAACAATCTCATAGGGTACACCAAAGCATAATATCTCAATTTTTGTGTTACCCAAACCAAAGATACACGTCTTCTCTAGGGCTGGATAATTCACCTCCCCTTGGGTTAACCTCTTATTTTGATAATATATGACCCTCTCAGACAATGAATTCTCTAAATGCTGGGCTAAAATAATTCCAGCTGGGGTATCAGTCAAGTATAATAGTAAAGGGCTACAAGGTATAGGCGGGCTTAGGAGTGGAGGGTAGCTAAAGTACTGTTTGAGTTTGTCGAATGATTTCTGGCACAAAAGGTTCCACTCTTTGTAGGAATCCTTCTTCAACAGTTTGAACACAAGCTCACAGATCTTGGTCAGCTTCGATATAAATCGGTTAATGTCTTGGATTCTACCCAAGAATCCTCTGATTTCCTTTTCCGTCTTGGGTGCAGGCATCTCGATTATGGCTTTAATTTTGGATGGGTCCATCTCTATGTCTCGTTTGCTTACCAAGAACCTAGCAACTTCCCGACCGTGACTCCAAACACACTCTTATACGGGTTCAACCTCAAGTCGTGATGCCTTAACCTTTCAAAGTAATTCCTCAATACTACGCAATGATCTTCCCTCTTCCTAGACCTAATGATCATATCATCCATGTACACTTCCTCCTCCTTATGGCTCATGTCATGGAACAGGGTGGTAGCAGCTTGCTGGTGTGTAGCCCCTGCACTCGTCAGGCCGAAAGACATCACTGAATAATAAAAGGTACCCCATGGGGTTGTGAAGGCTGTCTCTGGGTTCTCATGAGCCATTTTTATTTAGCTATACCCCTCAAAACAATCTGCAAAGGATACCAACTCATGCTCGGCTATATTGTCTATGATCAGGTCTATGATGGGCAAAGGAAAATCATTTTTTTAGAGAATCTCGGTTTAGGTCTCGGTAGTTAACAAACATCCTGACTTGAGCAGAAGGTTTGGGAGGAGGTACGATGTTGGCTAGTCAGGTATCAATCACTCAGATAATTCCAGTGTGGAGTAACTTCATCACCTCCTCCTTAACCTGAAGGGATCACCCTGGTTTCAACTTGCAAAGTTTCTGTTTGATAGGTTTGACTTCGGATAAAATAGGTAGGTGGTGTTCTACAATCGATGGGTCTATACTGGGCATGTCACTATATGACCAAGTAAATACATTTATAATTCCTTAAGGAGTGCAGTGATCTCTCTCTCTCTCTATCTCTCTCTCTCTCTCACGCACACTCTTCTAGACTTACTCTTATTTTGATTTCTTTTACATCTTCAAAGGGAGCCTATGTTGACCTTGATCATTTCTTCGGCCACTAGCTTGACACAACTAGATTCCTGATTTTTATTTCTTTTAATATTTTTTCTCTTCTAGGTCCATTAGGTGTGACTCATCATTAACCAAGTTGATGAATTCATCAAAGCCTATATCAACAACCAAGGGATAATCGAAATCAATCATCATATTATCAATCAAGTAGTCGAAAAAAACATAGTAGGAAAGCATATTTAGATTGGCTAAGGTGACACAATAATCCAAGTCTTCCACATTCTAATGATCATGTGCATATATATATGAATTCGAACTCAAATAGCAATAAAAGTGATTACGAAACAATTGAACAAAACTCCAAAGTTATACAACAACTAGCAAAGCGATACTACGTATCAATTCCTCACCACAGTAAGAAGTATAAAATCCCTTACCTTAATCAAGCTTTTGGTACGAAAATCCTCAAAGTACCGCCTTAGAACCTATAGAGCCTCGCAAGCCTTCCCCTCCCTCTCTCTCAACCTTTTAGAAAGAGAAGTAAGAGAACTAAAAAGAAAAGGTTGGAGGGAAAGAAGCTATTTTTAAAGTCCTAACTTGGCAAATTATACTAACACTCTCCAAACTTTAGATACTTATTCAAAATGTACCCGAAACTTTTCAATATTTACAAAAAAGGGAACCTAACACTTTCATTCGAAGGAAAACTATTCCTTCGATTGAATCCTTCAGTCGCAAATGGTCTTCCTCAAACTTGATTTTTGTTCGGCCGAAAAGGTCCTTCATTCAACTGAAAACTTTCCATTCAACCGAAAAGGGGTTTCATTAGACTGAATCCTCCAGTCGCTTCTTTTCTCACTTCAAAATGCTTTTCATTCGAAGAAACACTTTTCATTCGAAGCAAAAGTTTCTATTCGAATGAATATTTCAGTGGCTCTAAAGTTTTTCTGCCTAATGAAGATTGATTCGATTCATTCGAATGAATCCTTCAAAGATTGTTATCGAACATTTTCATCTAATAATTTATCCCTTAATCTATTTTCCAACAAATATGATCCTTATTAGCATAGAAAGGGGCTCTTACCCATTTCATACATGCGTCAAAATAAGAGAAATCTAAAGAATGAAGAATTTCATCCTTAATGAGGCGTTCTATTCTGCCTCGTGATATGTGACCTAGACGTTCATGCCACAATTAAGCGGAATTTTCATTCTCTCGTTTTTGCTTACCATAAGTTTTAGCAACTACATCATTCGCGTTTATCATTTTCAAGGATTCAGTAAAAGAAGCATTCAAATATAATTTGTAGAGGTTTCCCTCTAACAAACTAGAATCAGTAGCTCTAGAGTAAATGAAAAGAGAGAAGCCTCTATTCTCAAACTTAAACGAATATACATAAGCGTCAAGTCTAGAAACATAAATAAGGTTTCTAGTCATGTTGGGAACATAAACAATATCGACTAAACCTAAATTGAAGCCACTCTCCAAAACTAAAAGGAGAGTTCCTACAGCTTCAACTTGAGCTTTCAATCCATTTCCTACTTAACACATTACGGTTCCCTTTGTGTAACTTCTTCATGGAAATGATTTCCTTTCTTTCCCTGCCACTCTCTAAATTTATGATATTCTTTTCTCATATGTCCTTTAGCAACCTTATCAGTCTTGGTTATAGAAGCATTCGCATTCCCTTGCACGCTACCTCTGTCAAATATCTTTCCTTTTCCTTTAGGTGGACCAGTTATGGCAATGTGAGCACCATCAGGTTGTTCGGATTTTAACCTCTCTTCTTATTGGACACATATGGAAATCAACTCACTTCTCTTTCTGCGTATTATAGTTGATCTTAAAAGGACCAAACTGCGTAGGAATAGAAGTCATAATAAAGTGTACGAGAAAACTCTTAGAAATTTTCATGTCCAAGCCTTTTAATTGAGAAGCCGTATCATTCATTCGCAAAATATGCTAAAAAACACCACTAAATTCATTGTACTTGAACGTAACCATTTTAGTGATAAGAATAATAGCATGTGCCTTGGAAGAGCCCTAAAATTGCTCTTCAATATGAGCAAGGTACATCTAAGCACTATCTGAGTCAGGAATAGTTTGTGAATTACAATCATAATGGAGCATTTTCATAATCATTAGGACATGCGGTTTGAATGCTCCCACTTTTCATAAGCCTCCTTTTGCTCAATAGAGCTTTCAACTGTAAAGGCAGTAGGCACGTCAACTATAAAGCATAATTTAAATCTATAACTCCAAAAGTTATGCTAATCTGCTCTTTCCATTTTCTAAAATTAGTTCTGCTAAAATATTCAATAAAGGTAAGATAGCTAGTAATTGCAGCAGGACTATACGCTAAATAATAACACGTTAATACTAAAAATTCACATGATGAATATAATAAGTTCATCATTTAACATAATAAAATAAATTGAGGGATAAACAATTTATTTTTATGAAAAAGGTAAATACACAAACCCTTTTCCCAAGGAAAATATAACATATCACTTATAACCTTTCGTGAGGCTGATTATAAATATACAAGTGTTTTTTCACCCTTAGCAATTTGGAAATCATTATAAGCAACATGAGCACAAATTATATTACCTTTGGGCAGAAAAAAATTTGACTCGCGCAACTTATTATTTCTTTTCTTTCTACTTAAAAATTCAAAACATAATCTTCCGTAGGGCTGATTAAAATTCTTAATTAGTAAGCGTAACATGAGGTGGTTTTATAACTATCTCGACTTATCACCGTTGGGCTGCTTACTGCCAAAATAAGTAAGAACCACTAATTATTTCAAGTCCATGATAGTAGTCTAAACATGTCAAACGAAGCAAAAAAGTTTTAGCATGATCTCATAATTTTAGACTAATTCTTGAAGTTAATAATAATATTAAAACTTTATATTAATTAGTATCCCAACAACGTAGGCCAATATTACTACACACACACACAGTGTCTCTATCACTAACAATACAAGTGGCCGAAACGGGCCCAAATCAGCACCTAAAGGCCCACTTTTAAGTGACCAAAAGAGCCCACTTCGGAGGGCAAAATATGCCTATCTAAGTGACCGATTAACAGGCCCAAAAGATGCTAACCAGGATCTGGCCTTTCGGCCCAGTTGTGCTAGGCTAAATAACAGGCCACAATGCTCTTTTACTGGGCCGAACATAACACCAACAGGCCAGGCCACATGTCGTTCGGCTGGGCCACGCAACAGGCCACACGGCCTTTTTGCTAGGCCAACGAACAGCCCACAAGGCAAACCAATAGGCCACATTTTTCAGCCCAAAATTTACATCCAACCTACAAAACTTGGGCCAATGCCACGTGCCCATATTCATAACCTATTTGGGCAACCCTTCGGCACAGCAACCCCCTTCCTATTTTTTTTTTTTCTCTTTTCTTTTTTTCCTACGTTAACATGAAACGTAATTCATCAAATATTTCAATAATCTTAAGGGAAATTTCTATGTTCATGTAATTAATTTACATGACTCTGATACCACATGCTAGGTTTTTCATTCCTCTTGACTCCATAATCAAGACTGCTAGAATCTTACAATAGCATAAATATAAGAATAATGAGATTTCAAACTCATCAGAATCGTAGGAAGACATAAATTGTCAAGAGCTTTATTCAGATGATGAAAGAACGCCAAGATGCGGAAGCGAACGTATTCCTTTGGTATTGCTCTTCAGTACACTTCTCTATTCTTGATGATGAAATAGAGTTGTATACTTTTTATTTGTCTAGGACGCAAAGGAGTAGCCAAACAATATGATACTCTAACCTCCAAGAAAATGACATATTTACATAGAGAGAGTAGTGGGATCAAATCCTAGACTTGTCAAATCTCAACCATCCATCAAAGTTAAAAGATTACTATCTATAAATCTTTTATACATCATAAATTATTAATGTATTGAATGCTAAAATTAAATAGTTTCATAAAGTTATTTAGTCAATTTAATTAACTAATGTCCAAATCAAATAACTAGTTAATAATAGTATGACCCTTTAAGTCACTTAATTGAATTGGACAGATCAAATCCAATATAGTTTCCAAAACATTGGAATGACTCTCATGGATACATGTTTGAGCAATGTTCATCGATACATTGGAAGGGACACGTTACAGCAATTGGTTGTAGTCCTAGAGACAAGCCAGGATGAAATTCTTTAAAGGCTTTGACCTTACAGATTAACAAGCTTCGCGTAAGTTTTGTTGTCACTCTCTCTTTAACTTGTGATGAGAAAACGTTTGAATTGATTTCAACACAATCTGTCTTGTTTGTACCTCACAGATATTCTTTTGCGAAAAGTACTCACCTTTAAGGCATGCGACATAATTGTCCTTACACAGACATATATTGATAAGACGGAGATCAGTGATAGCCGAGCCGTAAAGGCACCTTCACTGTGTGTAAGTTCATATGTTCATGTATCGTGAAGGTAGGGAATTTTTTAACAAGGTGTAGAAGGAATATGAAGAGTACTCGCTTTTCAGCGCCATGCTTGCAATATCCGATTAATATTATTATTACAATAAATAATAATAACTAATCTAGGGCTATGGGTAGTCTGTTCAATCAAGGCTTGACTTCTGTGGACGTCATCAATGGTTGAAACCCATGTTGAAGACTGGCTTGCCAAATTTTGTCGATGTTGAACATCATGTTGCCACACTCATGGGCATTCCATCCTTCCAGAACATGGAGGATCCCAGCTATGCGCCATGCACTCATAACCCTCCTTGGCAACCAGTTCTGTGAAAAGTCACACAAAGGATCATGATCATCCAAGTAGTATCAGTTCTAGAATGTCAATGCCGCAAAATGACCACGAACTTTAGTGTTTCAATAAAAGATGCTAAAATTCTGTAATTAATTGGGATGTTTTGATACTTTACTTGGTCATACCTCATTATGAAAAAATGATTCACTCATAATTCGCATTTTCTTGTACAAAGATAAGTTCTTTAGCTAATTTAATCTGTTTTATATCCTCAGCAAACATATAACGATCTCACCACCAGATTTAACTATGTTTAATTGTTTTATAATCAATCATAAACAGACTCTAAGCTTAATTACATAAGGTCAGGTTAAAAGATAAGGTCAGCCAGCGGATAAATACAACCGTAATTTAATTTGATGGTACAACTCCTTTTACGTATAAGTAACCTATTATCAAGGGCAAATTGCATTAGACATGGTATATGCGTTCCAAGAGTGGCCCCCAGTTTTCACTCCCTGCATCCGCCCATGGATGTAGTTATGTGATTCTATTAGTTACTTCTTCTGTCTCACATAATTCAATCACTTTTTTTTGCACGAATATTAAGAATTTAGATCAAATATTGTGTGTTTTTCATTATATCCTATAGAGAGAGAGGATAGGAAGAAAACAGCCAGGAGAAAAAAAAAAACTAAGTTTAGATTAGTGTTAAATGTAGAGAGAGAAATAGAATAAAAAAAAGTATAAGTCAGGAGAGAGAAAATGAGTTAGTAGAGAAAGAAATAGAATGAAAAAAGTATAAAAAGGATAAATATGTGAAAATACCTACAGAATCTTTTATTAATATGGAAGTGATTAATTTTTGTGAAACGACAAATATGATCAATTTATGTGGGACGGAAGAAGTATATTGAACGTGTTATCGTGTCTTAACAAATGCACTTTAAAGTAAAGTAGATGCATTACAAACGAAAAGACAAAGAAATCCATGTCTAACCTCACAAGAATCTAAATTCTGGACGTGTTTAGGGGCCAACATGGCTGGTGTATTGTGATAGAAGCAATCCTTTCGAACTTTCATTGGAGGAAATTGCGAGAAGGGAATGAAAGTTGCACCTTTTGATGCCTTCATTTGCTCTTCTTTACTTAATCCATCTCCCACTAACCATGTCTGCAATAAGAAAAATGGAATCAGATTAAAGTTGTAATATATGACTTGAACGTGAACGCGAGCTTACTAAAATTTGATGAATGATCTCAAGCAATGATGAGTTGTTTGAAGAAAGACAGTTTACAAAAAAAAGGGTTGCCATAGAAGAAAGTTTAGAGAAAATGCACAAGAATTAACCACCTTTGCAGTGCAACTTTTTGTAAGGACTAAGTTGTTCCCAGCCTCCTCTTGAAGCGTTGCTTTAATCGTCGTATACTCGTCTTCAGACGATGTGGTTACCTGCGACAAAATCAATTCAATGCTACACACCTGAGCAGATGCCTAAGATCCCTATTTTTCTTGATCCAAGGAAGTAATAGGGAGCTTGCTTCGTTCGGTTTACTTCCTGTTTGATCTATTATTTTCTCCTTATCACTGGAGTATGACATTGTTATGAATTTCGACGCATACCTGGATGCCCCTTTGGCATAAAGCGAAGGCAATGTGATAAGCAACCTTAGATAGGTTGCCTCTAAGGGCCACTTGGGCTGTCCCTCTCGGAATGCTGTTCAGCACAACAGCAACTACTAAGCTACTCCCATCTACCAACTTAACTTTGAGCCCAGGGTGCCTTCTTATGTAAAGCTCACCATTCTTGTTAAGTTCTTCCCCCTGCAAAACACTTTTAATATAATAAGAAGACATATTCATGTACGTATGTTTGTAGTATCACTAAAAGAAGAGCATTTTTACATAGTGACGCAGTAAAAAGATACTGTTGTATTGTATTAAATTGATTAGCTTATTCAAATTTTAGATGCAGCCACCTACAACTACTTGGCAGAGTTCTTTACAAACATGGAAGAATTAAAAATTAGTCTTACTTTTATTTTCCCTTCAAAGTTTGTGACATCCAGGAGACCAATTTAAGAGACTTTCAGACTTTTTTGACATTTAAAAAGGACCAAAAGTTAACAGAAGCGAAGTCAAAGGATCATCTAGAGAAGGTCATAGGTAAAGAACCGATTCAAACCTCCAGGCAAAGATTAAGAACCAAGAATGTAATAGTTACTTTCTATTCTCATCCAGAGACGGAGAAAGGGAAGAAAAGAGCAAATATCTTGCCTGATTAAGTAGACCCAGACTTAACACCTTAGTGCCCCTTTCCTCAGCTTCTAGTATAGCTTCCTCAATCAAGCTATTGATAGACTCCCTTTGCCAATGGACATAGTACTGCAATAAGAATATATCCATGTAAGGCAACTGATCAAGAAACTCTGTACATGAACAATTTTAGAAAAGAGAGAGGTCAAGATGGTTTCTGTTACATGTATCTTGTATTTTGGTATGACCCAGGTTTGTAGTTTGCGTTTCTTGAAGATATTTCGCTCAACAACAAAGGTTTTTCCATAGATCCAAGTAACCATAATGGACCAAAATGTCACAGGCCATAACAGACACAGGTACCACTTGGAAGTGTACGGTTTTGACGCCAAGGAGGCAAATCCAAGTCGCATATGATAGATGGACTCAGGCGTTGTTAGATGCGTCAAATACACCACATCCGGCGATTCATCCTGTCTGCGGAGTGAAGTTTCATAGAGGGTGTCTGAAGATTTGTCCATGGTACCATAGATGTAGTCGTAAAATGGCATGAAAAGCGAGTAATTCGTGCGAAATTGGGTGTGATGAAGAGAATGAAACCTGTAGAATCACCAGATGTGGTTAGCTTCAAACTCTTTATCTCATATTTAGTTCTTGTTTAGTATGGAAAAGATTTTCAGAGCTAAACATGGTGTTATCACTGCAATGTACAACTACCATTGCACGTTGTACGGTCATACAAAGTTCTACCTCCTCCAACAATAAATCGCAATAACAAAGTCAATTCTTTAGCCCCGGATTTCCAAGTTCCGTCACCAAACTTTTAATGACAGGGTTATAGACGACGGCTTTTAGCAAAGGAGTGTCCGTCCCTAAAAGACTTTTGCGACGGATTTATACCAAATCCTTAGCTAAAAGGTCAGTTTCTTGTAACGTTGTTGGACTGAACTTAAATAAAGTCAGTGTATTATTCATTATTTGGATATCAATAAAACTTAACAAAAGCTAATAACCAATAAATGAAATATAAAGAATAAGGCTACAAAAATGGGGTGATGCATGTAAAAGTCAGTGCTTTTGCACTAATAATGTTTTAATTTTCAGTACTATAAACCCTTTGAGGTTGCATGTTTCCTTTCATATGGCACGGCCTTAACGTTCCCCCGTGTACTTCCACCACTTTGGTTACCAATAAAATCTCAGGCTAAGCCTCTTTAAAGAAGGTAATTACTCAAAACAAGCTAAGTCTAACATCAAAAATTACGAACAACATCTGTTGTCCAACACAGTTGCCTTGTGAAACACACATTGGCGTGCACATAAGAGGAAAGAGCCAAGTCTAAGGCGATTTTTGGGCCTCCATCCCCTTTCTTCGATAACCGTTCTCTCTCCCAGGCTCATGTCTCCGTCACCACCGCCGGCTTTCCCGGTGGGTGGTGACGAGGTAGACTAGATTAGATCTAGGTCTTTCGGTCTATTCGTGGGGATCTGGGTGGCTCGGTGCAATTGTCGGTTGTCGTCGTCACGGCGTTTTTGCAAGTGGTTGGGTGCGGTTTCCTCGGTTTTCCGGCGTTGGAGTAAGGTTGGTGTTGGTTGTGGGGTTATGCTGTCGGAGTCCTTGGGGTGATACACGACTGAGTTCTAGTTGATGGTGTTAATAAATTGGGTCAGTGGACTCATTATCCGTCCACTAATAGATAATGTGTATTTGTTAGTTTGGATAAATACAGTTATTTAGAGAATATTTATCTCTTAAGTGTTTGAGATAAATACAATCTTTATCTCCTAAGAGTTGGAGGTAAAGTCAGTCTCTAATTGTATCTCTATATAAAGGCTAGAGATATCCCAATAAATCAGAAGTCAATAGTAATAACCCTCTCTCTATAGCACTCTCTCTAGAGCAATCACCAAGCTCTAGGATTTGGTTCGTGGACGAAGAACTCGACTCTAGTAGCCGTTTTCGTACCTGCGAAAAAGATCAAGCGTGTTGGAGGCTCGTAACAACAAGGATCCTACGTCGGAATATTCGGAGACTTCATACGGTATGTTTCCGAACCCACTACGTGTTACGTGGTAGCGCAATAATTGTTGTAATCGTTTCAACATTGGTATCAGAGCATGATTACTTGTTGATTCGCCTTTAACATGCTAATTAAATTATGTGCATGTTGCGATTTTTTCCGAATACATGAACGAGACCCATTACAAAAATTCAAAATTTATTGAGCATGTTTTCTGAAAAATAATTATATAGTTTTGTTCTCCTATGGTTGAGGATGAACTCCATAAAATTTCGTGATTATTGGATGCATGGTTTGTAAGAAATCACGATTTTATTTTTCAAGAAAATTGTGGTTTTTTCGAGTTTTGGGACTCAAATTCGGAGCATGATATTCAGTTTTTATCATGATCGTTTGGTACATAATTAATCTATGTCGCATAAGCTTTCCAACGATATATCGTACGCATTATTTGGCTTAAAAACGAGAGAGATATGGCCTTCGAAAGTTGGCATCGCGACATGGCGGCGCTAAAAAAAAATTAGGGTTTAATGAAGAAGATGAACAGTGTATCCACGCGCGCCGCGCGTTCAAGCCGAGCCGCAGACGCGCGACACGCGCCAAGCCGAGTCGCACACGTGGGCCGCGCGCGCCCCCCGCCAAAGTGGCTGCTGGAACGCGCGTTCCACGCGCCACGCGCAGAGTCCGCCTACGCTCTCCCACGCGCGCGCGTGCATGGCACGCGCCGGTTCAATCAACCCAGATTCTTCCCCACGCGCATGGCGGCGCGTGGTAGCGTGTGAGGCCTGTTTTCTTGCCGGTGTTCGTCACCGCCGGCGAGTGGTGGTTCGGTTTGATTGTTTTAATTTTTTTTGTAGTGTTAAACTTACCTTTATACTCTCTGTGTGTATTTTATTTAATTTTTAAACGACTTTTTGCATAGAAATTAGCTTTAAAAATTTGTTTTATACACACAGAATTTTTTCTTTAATTTCAGAGGGTATATTAAGGTTAAATTTACTGTTTTTCATCTTTTAAAAATTTATCTCTCGGTTTTTGGTCATTTGTGAGTACTTTTGTGGTTCCCAAAAATACGAATAATGCGTAAATATTATTTTTTGCACTTCGTGAGTAGCAATAAATATTTTTGGAGAGTTATATGACATAGATAAATTATGTCTAATTTGTTACATGCTTGCCTTGATTTGTGTTATGGTTTAAATATACTTTTGAGGTATATTTGTTAGGCTTTTGGTAAGCCCACATTTCTTTTTAAACCTAATTTCAAGGCCTTCACACCCGTTTTTCTTGGAAGGAGAATGTGGCTTATTCATCCATTTTATTACCCTTTAACTTGTTATTTGAGCATGCTAGTTTTAGGTTAAATGGATGAATATTAGATTGGCATTCTAAAGAAACTTATGTTTTATGTGTTTACTCTTATTTTAAGAAAATTCTTTTGAGAATAATGTGATGTGCGGCATCTCCATTTGTTTTATTGGAGTAGTTTGTAGTAGGATTCTCAAAGATGTTGTATTCTACTATTTCCCTGTATATTTTCAGAAAGCCTTGTACGGGGATGTAATTTCGCACGCACATTATTCAAGTCAGAATTTTCTTAGCATAAGTTATTAGAATGCCAATGGGGCTCAATGGAGTCCTTGCACACTTTATTGCATGGTGCAATTTTATATTGTTCTAAATTATCATGTGGATGATTTATTATATTGTGGCTTATATAATGATGAAATTTATTGCGAAAAATTACTTGAAAAATATTTTTCCCAACTCACATACATGGGAGATGATTACGAGCTTAGCAAATTTTTGATTTCATGATGTGAGGAAGGATTATGTTTTTCATTTGAATTTTTTGAAATAAATAGAAGGATGTATAATTAATGTCTTTTCCTTGCGCAATCTAATGTAGTGAATATAATGGCCACCAAGAATGTCATAGCTGATCTCGTTAAGGGTGAGAAACTTAACGGAGATAATTATGACGTTTGGCACAAAAAGATGAAATTCATGCTGAACGAACAAGAGCTCGAGGAGCACTTGACCAAGGAGATGGTCGCGCCAACTGAGGCGCAACCCCTAAGAGACCACACTGCCTACCAGAAATGGAATCAGAAAGATCGTAGTGCGCGCTACACCTTGTTGAGCAGCTTGCAAAATGATCTAATCGGGCAGTATGATGAACTTCCAACTTGCAAAGCTTTATGGGAGCAGCTCAAGTTCTCTTTTGGTGGAACCTCAACTACGCGGCTTCGTAGCCTTGTGATTAAGTTTGAGGAGTACACAAAAGACCCTAAACATACCATGAGTGAACATCTAAGGATGATGTCCAATATGATTGGTAAGCTGAGGGATGCTGGCCATGCGCTCACAGATGAGCAGCAAGTCAGAGCTGTCATAAGGTCCCTTCCTGCCTCTTGGGCCAATATGAAACAAATATTGACTCACAGTGAAAACATCAAGAACTTTTCTGATGTTTCACAGCATGTCATCCTTGAGGACGAGACTCGAGATGCTGACAAGACCCTTGCTTATGTCGCCCAAGGGGGATCGCGCAATGCAAATGGCAAGCGCGGAAGACAAAGTAAGAAAGGTAAGAAAGGCGAGGCTAGCACTTCTGCGCCAAAGGAAGGAAAAATGAAGAAACGCAAGAGAGGAAAACGTGGTGGGAAAAAGGATCTGTCTAAAGTTAAATGCTTCAACTGTCAACAGAAAGGACACTTCGCTCGTGATTGCACTGAGCCGAAGAAGGTACTTTCAGAATCTCTCTCTCAGTTATATGTTTCCTCACATGTGATGGTTGCTCATTCCCAACCTGTGTGGTTTGTGGATACAGGTGCAACAAAACATGTAGCACGTGATCGAGAGGGGTTCGTAGATTATCACCGGATTCCAGCGGGTAGCAAACATATCTTCATGGGAAACAATAGCTCCGAAGAGGTGCTAGGGGTTGGTTCTTACCAGCTCAAGTTGCGCACTGGGCGCACATTGATTCTTGAGGATGTGCGATATGCACCCACTGTTCGGCTTAATCTACTTTCAGTTACTGCTTTATTAGACAGTGGTTTTTCCTTTATTTTTAAGGGTAATAAGTTGGACATCTTTTTGGATGATGTTTTGTTCGGACATGGTTTTCGCATGGATAGTCTTTTTCAATTGGATTTAAATGATTCACAGTCCTCTTATTCTTATGTTGTGAATGATAATATTGTGAATGATTCTACCACCTGGCATGCAAGACTGGGCCACATAGGCCAAGATAGGATGACTCGTTTGGCTAGAGAAGGCCTTTTGGGCCCACTCACAAGAGTCAATCTACAAACTTGTGAGGCTTGTTTGGCCGGTAAAGCATGCAGGAAGCCTTTTGGAAAGGCTGTGAGAGCAACTCAACCACTTGAGCTAGTTCACTCTGACATATGCGGACCTATGAGTGTAAAGGCACGCCATGGCGCCTCTTATTTCCTTACACTGATAGACGATTATACGCGATATGGTTATGTGTATCTGATATCTCACCGCTATGAAGCTTTGGACTGTTTCAAACGCTTTGTAGCTGAGGTTGAGAATCAGAAAGAGAAGAATTTAAAAACTCTTCGCACTGACCGAGGACGCGAATATTTGTCAGATCACTTCAAGAAGTTTTGTGAGAAAAAAGGGATACGCAGGCAACTTACTATTCCTAATACTCCACAACAAAATGGCGTTGCGGAAAGAAGGAATAGAACATTATTAGACATGGTTAGGTCTATGATGGCGCAAGCAAACCTCCCAATATCTTTTTGGGGGGATGCTCTTTTGACTGCAGCCTATATACTTAATCGAGTGCCTTCACAATCAGTCAAGTCCACCCCATATGAGCTTTGGAATGGCCAAAAGCCAAATTTGGATAACTTGCGCCCATGGGGCTCAGCAGGTTATGTTCACAATATTTCTCATAAGTATGGGAAACTAGGGCCTAGAGCTAAAAAGAGTATCTTCTTGAGGTATTCTGAAAACTCTAAAGGCTATGTGATGTATGGTGAACATCCAAATGGTGGAAAGACTGAAATAGAGTCTCGTGATGTCGATTTCATAGAGAATGATTTTCCTAGCATTGGAGACGCAAGTAAGAATCTTGACCTCTATGAGTTAGAGGAAGTTGAAGCCACTTTACCATCTCCAAGCGAAGGTGGGGGATTAGTTCCTCATCATGTTGTCGCTGAAGATAGTATAAGTGATCTTCAACCTAGTGGGAGCATCCTAGACAGTGGGAGCACACCATCAGGACCATCAGGTCAACAAGATTCTCAACTGCGTAGAGGTGCACAAGGAAGAGTTCCACGTCGTTGTTTTGAGATTGACAGTTAAATTCTTATGTGCACTCCAACTGATGAAGATGAGCCCACTTCTGTGGAAGAAGCCTTATCTTCACCTGCTAGTAATGAGTGGATGGCTGCAATGAAAGATGAGTTGAGCTCAATGGAGAAGAATCAGGTCTGGGAGTTGGTTGACCTTCCGCCAGGGTGCAAGACTGTTGGAAACAAGTGGGTTTTAAAAGTCAAGCGCAAGGCAGACGGGTCAATTGACAAGTATAAGGCACGTCTTGTGGCGAAAGGCTATACCCAACTGCGGGGTGTGGACTATGAAGACACTTTCTCCCCAGTGGTGAGATTTGCTTCAATTCGCCTGATCCTAGCTATTGTCGCCCAGCAGGATTTAGAACTTTTTTATATGGATGTTAAGACTGCGTTTCTCAATGGAGAACTAGACGAAGAGATTTATATGGCTCAACCTGAGGGTTTTGAAGTCAAGGGACATGAGCGCAAAGTTTGCCGGCTCAAACGTTCTATATATGGTCTCAAACAATCGTCTAGGCAGTGGTACTTTAGGTTTCATCATGCCATTACCTCTATAGGTTTTGAAATGATTGAACAAGACCATTGCGTTTACGTAAAACGATCCAAGAAAAATATTTTGATCCTTTCTTTGTATGTGGATGACATTCTTTTAGCTGAAAATGACATGAGTTCCATTGTCGCCACTAAGCAGTGGCTGTCCTCAACTTTTGAGATGAAGGACATGGGAGAAGCTAATTATGTGCTCGGGGTTAAAATCATACGTGATCGTCCAAAGAGACTTCTCGGTTTGTCTCAAGAGACATATATCAAGAAGGTCATTGAACGATTCCGTATGCATAACTCAAAACCCATAGACACTCCAATGGACAAGGCGTGTACTTTAACAACAGACCAATGCCCAAAGAATGATGAGGAAAAGAATCGGATGTCCAAAGTGCCTTACGCGGCTGCAGTTGGGAGTCTGATGTACGCTATGTTGTGTACGCGTCCAGACATCTGCTTTGCCGTTGGAATGGTGAGTCGTTATCAGAGTAATCCTGGACCCGCTCATTGGAATGCGGTGAAGAGGATTCTTCGATACTTACGTGGAACCGCTGATCTCGTCCTGTGCTATCATGGTGGAGACTTGAGATTGAGAGTATACAGCGATGCTGATTGGGGCGCTGATAGAGATGAGCGCATATCCACTTCAGGTGGAGCTATCTCTTGGTACAGCAAGAAAAAGTCTTGCATCGCCCTATCCACGATAGAGTCGGAGTATGTTGCTTGTTCAGCAGCAGTCCAGGAAACTGTTTGGTTGAGGTCATTCTTACAGGCTCTAGGGGTTACAGCTCATGCAGATGAGTCTGTCACTGTTCACTGTGTCAATACAGCTGCCCTAGATTTTGTAAAGGACCCCAAATATCATGGGAAAGGCCAAACACATAGGCCTTCGTTATCACTTCATTAGAACTTTAGTTGCGCAAGGAGAGGTGACCATGAAGCATATACCTACTGGCAGAATGGTGGCTGATCCTTTGACCAAGCCTATTGCTAGAGATGTTTTCCTTTCTCACATTAGGAGTATGGGACTACGTAGGTTTTGATATGTTTATGGCATCTTATGTACTTGACATTATTTATTACATTAAATTTTTCGTTCCTTGATTTGAGTTTATTATGGAATGAATGAATAATCTTTGTGATTACATATACATCCTTATTGAGAGTGTCACCAGGCTCGAATTGACCCACTCACACGGGTAATTCACCTTGGCGCTAAGATAGCGAGCAAGATGAGACATAATTGTCTTAAGCGCCAAGTGGGCGAATAAGATGATACAGCTTATAAAGCAAACATGTCGCCTTAGTTGGAGCTAAGATGAGACCTAATAAATGTAGGTCGATCATAGAGTATCTCCACAACTCTATGTAGCCTGTTTACAGCCGAATGTGAGATTTCAGGCAGGCACTATGAGAGTGACTGGGCTGAAAAACTCAGGTTAGGCGCTTGTACAGCGACTAGACTTAGATTCGTATGGCGTATTTTATTATACATTTATGTGACACGCCCTTGCGGGTTACGCCATAGCATGCAAATCATACTGCATGTGCTAAATGCAGACCGACAGTGGGAGTGACGAATGAATCCCTGCTTCGTCATTGTGTGAGCCACTTGGATCAAAATTTTTGATCCTATATGGTACCCTTTTCACCTTAGACTATGTCATGAAGAGGATACTCAATGTCGCTACTTTAGCATGTACCCTTGGATCATGGATGATGCGGTCTCGCGGGGCATGTCTAGGAAAGCGGTTGGGTCTAATTGGAATGACATGAGGGCTTTGGGAAGAAAGTTCAATATTACATCATGTTGTGTGATTCATAGCCCGGGCGACTTTGTCGATTTTCGTTTCGATATGAGTCATGAATACATAACATATAAGAGGTTTAACACTGCTCACTATGAGGGATTTGAGAGTGTTTAATCTGGTGTAGTTGAACTATCTGGGGTACATACGAGATTTTTTTAGAGTGATGTATTGTGTTAGTTTGGTGATAACTTAATACAATACTCCTCAACTGGACATCCTTTCTCGTAGGTCGCACGTTCCATTTCCTGTATGAGGAGATGAGTGGACGAGAGATAAAGAGGGACTGTACGATTTATTTGCCCTGTGTGTGGGCGAGTGGGAGCTGTTAATAAATTGGGTCAATGGACCCATTATCCGCCCACTAACAGATAATGTGTATTTGTTAGTTTGGATAAATACAGTTATTTAGAGAATATTTATCTCTTAAGTGTTTGAGATAAATACAATCTTTATCTCCTAAGAGTTGGAGGTAAAGCCAGTCTCTAATTGTATCTCTATATAAAGGCTAGAGATATCCCAATAAATCAGAAGTCAATAGTAATAACCCTCTCTCTATAGCACTCTCTCTAGAGCAATCACCAAGCTCTAGGATTTGGTTCGTGGACGAAGAACTCGACTCTAGTAGCCGTTTTCGTACCTGCGAAAAAGATCAAGCGTGTTGGAGGCTCGTAACAACAAGGATCCTACGTTGGAATATTCGAAGACTTCATACGGTATGTTTCCGAACCCACTACGTGTTACGTGGTAGCGCAATAATTGTTGTAATCGTTTCAACAGATGGGTTCGGGTTTTCTCCACCGTTGGGTTTGCGGGTGAGGTACGACCATGGGTTGGAGAAGGAGTGGTGAGTCTCCATCTAGGTTTTCTCTTCTAAGGCTTCCCCCCCCCCCCAGTTGTTCTCCCTCCCCCAGATCCAGAAAGGTTTTGTGGCTTGAGATTGAAACTGATTGTAGACGGTTAGTTTCGGCCTGTATGGTTTTTTGCTGGTTTGACAGAGGAAGGATGGAATTAGTTTCAGTCGGTGGTTAATGGTGGTCCGATGGTGTTGGAGTCTTGGTCCGGCGGTGTGCTTTGGTGTTTTCGATAGGGCTTCTGTTGGATTATGTTCTGCTCTGCTCTTGTTGTGTTCTGTGGGACTAGGCAGCGGCTGGTTGGACGGAGAAGGTGGTTTTCTGGCACCGGAGTGGGTGCACGAGGACCGAGGCAACGTGGCAGTGACTGGGACAGCTGTCTGCCATTTGGGTTGGTGGCCATTATCTGGTGTTGTTTTTTGATAGGCTGTTTTTCTAATCTTATCCTGTTTTTAGGCTTAGTTAGGCTTTACTCTTTAATCCTTATCTTGTCTAGTTAGCATTAGTTAGGCTTTGGTTGATTTGTTTTTGTTTTTGTTTTTGTTTTGTAGCTTGTTAGTGTTTATCCAAAAAAAAAAAGAAAAATTATATTTGTTGTTTTTTTAATAGTTTATGTCGGTTTGTTTTATTACACTGACTAGGATGGGAATGTCATCTGTATATCTTTTACTTGTCTTTTTGACATGTTTTGTAACTTTTCTCGTTAATTTTGATATATATTTTTACTCTTCTCTAAAAAAAAAAAAAACAGTTGCCATGTCAAGTCTGCAACGAATATGTCAGGTCCAAGAACCTAAATGGAATGCATCAAGTGCAAAAAGGTACTACGTACTCCACTCCACCTATTGCGTGAAACAAACGCACGTAAATTAGCGGACTGCCAAAACTCCATTTTTTTCGTACCTAAATTTCACTTTTACTTTTGAGAAATAAAACACACGTTCCCTACTTTGTTAAAGAACTCTTTGTAGTCCTTAATGTTGAATAGGATGCAATACGCATTAACATTACCTCAACAACTTACGTGGACCAGTAGATACAAGTATGGAGAAAAGAGCTAGTTTTACTTACGTGGGTGTATACATGAGGTGCTTGAGAGGGGGGAAGATGGAGAAGAGCCTTTTGGGGATGACCTCAAAGTTGCAGTGACCCAAGTTGTTCATGAAGTCAATGTAAGTAACGTAACCAAAAAACGAAGCCAAGGAGCCTGTCCCCGTGAACACTACCGTCAGCAGTGGTATCGCAAAGAGCGCAAAATAGGCAATGTGTTCAGCAAATGGATGAATCACAGCTGCAATGGATAGCAATTAACAATATATATATATATATAGGTTATCATAATTAATTCTGACCAAGTATCAAAACAAAAGCAAAATATTTTGGAAATGACCAAATCTGACGCTCCTATTTCGTCCCTTTGATTAATGCATGAAGTCTAAGAATACATAACAAGCTGCGGATAACTTTATCATATTCTTTAGACCAGAAATTTTGACCGACCAAAATTTTTCTATGAACAGAATTTCAATATATGAGATTTACTATCTTCTGATGCATGCATCACATCATGACAATTAATTATGATAGCATGAGAATTTGAAAAGAGTGGCATTGCACAAAAACATAAATTTTATTCAATATTATGTGTCGCATCATCCCTAATATTTCAAAGAAAAAGTGTACGGAGTATTTCTTAACGAATGGAAACAAAAGTTTTTCCATTAAAAGGAGAACTAATCGAAAAATCTTTCTCAAAGTTAGTCTCATTTCCCCAGGAACTAAAAAATATTTATCTCTAAAGTTTACACATACTAGATAGGGTTCCCGAACGAATAGGGAACCTTGGATAATGTGTGTGAGCATACGTGCCTGCTTTTGTGTGTGTGTGTGTGTATGTGTGTGTGTATTTTGGGGGGTGGGGGGAGGGAGATCGTACATGTAATGGGCTCAGTGACAATGGAGGAATGGTGGTGGGAATGATAGCGAGAGTATAGGAAATGATGGTGCAATGCCCTGTGAAGCCAGTAGTAGAGAAACTCGACAGCACCGATATGGAGCAAAATTGTGATGATGACACCATCTGTCCTCCAAAGGGGCAGGTGAGACGCCCCTTTGATTGTTAGGTTCACCACATAGAAGAGTGTCCCGTTGAACAAAATTTGATCATCCCTGCCAATTAACATCAACCATCGTTATTTGCATACCCAGAAAGACAGTAATTATTATTATATTTTTGCTAATACGGCACATATTAATTTAACCGATGGAAATCATATAAAATTCAAAGAAGGATCCGTGCAGCATCTATGATGTAAAGCTTACAAGAGATTGTCGTTGACAATATTTTGTCCCTACTGCTTTAATTTAGAGTCAAATTCATCGTGAACCTCTGAACTATGATGCAAATTTCACTTAGCCAGTGCACTTAGATTTGTGTAGAAGTGGCTGTTGAGTTCTTCAATTGACCAAAACATTCTCATTCTGTCAATTGCAAACATCTACAAGCTCGTTAACTCCCTTAAGTCAGAGGCAAGGTCGTCACTTTATTTTTTAGGTTTTGCTTGACTTTTACATTTTTTTCTTCTTTTCTTCTTCTTCCCTCCTCCCTCCCACGTACCAGTATGAACGTTAGTGGGTTCAGCAGTAACTAGTGATGAACATTAATAACTTGCAAAAACCAAACAATCTATTTAAACTGGACTCTGCATTAAGTGGGCAAGCCATTTAGAGAATAAACAAGCGGACAATGAGCTAGATTCATCGAATTGAAAACTCAGAACTTCCGGCAAATGCAAATATTTTTATGCCCAAAGAATCAAAAGGTGAATAAAAAAAATTCAAACCCTAAGCTAAAACCATGGATTTACAGATTTGATGGAACATGAGATATATATACATCTCAAGAAACCTACCTATTTCAGGCTGGGTTTTACCAAACCCTAACCCATTTCAGTAGAACCATCGTTACCCATGCCACCCACCACCAAAGCCTTTCTTTTTCAATAGATTACAACCCAAATATTAGATTTACTCTAATTTGTATTACATATAAAGAGAATGGTCCTTTTGGTGTAGCACTCTTTTTTGTGTTACATAACTACTTATCTAAAATAGTAACACTTGGTATTAAGAGAAAATTCATAAGAAATGACACAAAACAAAAAAAAAAATTAATAGTAAATAACTACCTTAAATACATGTTTGGTTTCATTATAAAACACATATATCATGCTTGACTGTTTAACAAATTTATTTTTACACATGCATTGCGTGTGCCACAAAAACTAGTCTAACTTAGCTTATTCTGGTTTAAATCGGCTAGTGCATAGAGGGAAGAGTTAATTGAAAGGTGTAGAAGAGAAAAAGCACCAAGAGGTGGGAGGCACGAGATGTTTACCTCTTGTTTGACAACAGCCTTAACAGTGTTGCAGTAAAGGGTGGCCGACGCTGCACCAAAAGGAGGTTGACGGTGGTACGAGAAGAGGGAATTAATGTTTTAGGTGGGATATTTTGATAACTTGTGGATTTTGCCTCCAAAAGAAATGCAATAAACAAAGGAGAAGGCTGTGGGTGAATTTAATCAGTGTGAGCATGTGTGTGTTTGATTGTGGGGTGGTGTCATGGTTGCGCTTGGTGGTTGGTGGTCGAGCCTGTGGCTATGCTTTATGGTAGGTGGTGGTGTTGGTTTGGTGTTGTGCTTGTGCTTGATGGTTGATGGTGGCATCATGGCAATGGTTGATGGTTGTGTTGGACTTATAGGGGGATCTAGGTTGCAGCATACGGAAGTGAGGGTACTGGCCAGCAGTCGGCAATCTAAAATTAGAAAGAAAAAAGGAGAAGAAGAAGAAGAAGATGAGAAGCGAGAAAAAGAAAGAGAAAAGGGAGTGACGGAATCAGCCTAAATTAAGCCAATTAACGGACTTGAGGTTGAAATAAGTTAACGGAATGACTTAATTAGACAAATTAAAGAGTCGAATGATCCTTTGACATCGATCGAAGTTCAGTAACTAAAGTGAAACTTGAGCTAAAGTTTAGTAATCAACGCGTATTTAACTCTTAAATTTATACTAATGATCGTAAAAGCTGCTGTACAAAAGAGAATACTAGTCTAAAGCTCCTACGAGACTACCTTTTTTTGCAGTTACTAGCCCAAAAACCATGCCAAGTATGGGACGGTCTTATTACCAATCATATACTTTAGGATCTTATGAACCATATAATTAAACTTATTGCACAACCTAACCTTTCATAATTATTTCATCATATATATAGTGTCACGATTATTTTTAAATGGATGAACTTCCTCTTACCAGAACAAGTTCATCCTTGTGGTGAAAATATAAATTAGCAATGTGCTTGTGCAGATATCTAACTCTGATTTGGTAACCATATATAGGAACAAAAGTATAGTAGTTTATTTAGTACACATAAAAGAAAAGGATTTTCCACCGACAAAAATATGCAAAGAATTTATTGAAATCAATTTGTTATTACATAAGATATTTTTTTCTCCTTCTGTAATTATCTTTTGAATTTATTTACACATTCAATGGCATGCACGCATTGTTCACGGGGAGAGAGAGAGAGAGAGAGAGATACAAACCAGTCTCTTTCTCTGTCAATTTGCTCGAATTCAATACTTTTGTCAACAATGCGATGGTTGCCTTTGGCAGTTTGGTAGCGTGAAAGCGAAATCCAAATCTGGTTATGAAGCATTCTTGCCAAGAGAAACGGCAATATCAAAAAGTTGGAAGGATCCCTCTCATTTCCCTCCTTAGTCATGTAGGAACATATGCTGTGCACCACCCAGGGAGCCAAAACCACGTACTGCTCACAAATTAAATTGGAGTTAGCACTGAATACTTACACAAAATTAACATACAAAATCACACTCCGAAAGCTTAATTAATAATCAAGTTTTGAAACTTGATGTAACTAACTAATGTTGAAGTGGCAAAGCAACGTAGATATATAAACTTGTATGATTATTATTACTTTTAAACTAGATGTGGTCATCCCGTCGGACAATTTTATATACTGTACATGATATGGCAACACCAAAAAAACATATGGGAATGGGAATATATGGCAAACACAAATAAACAAAGAAACTATCTCCCCATCTCGATCTGTCTGTGCGTGTCAATCTCTCTCACTCCCTCCCCCTGAGTATCTCGCTACGTAAATATCTGCTTGTGTAAACTCATGCAAACAGATATCTGCACTTGTATAGATAGACATGGGAGGGACACAGAACCTTAAAGCTTCCAAGGCCTTTCCAAGGCCAGTCGGTGAGAATCCCTGGTGTTGTAGCCATGCCTCTGTGTTTTCCCCTATTTTTCTTTCTACATTGCCCAACTTCATATATAGTATACAGTATGGAAGCTTGCCATCAATGCATTGCCGTACCAAATTATCTGGTACGTGACAATATTTCCTCCCAGCATTAGCATCACCCCTTTAGCGTGCCTTTGAATCTGGCGAACTGCGGCAGAAAAATATAACCAACTTGACCCATTGGTTAAAGATCATTCCAATTACGTTTATTGCATATCATAGGGAGCCCAAGTGGCAGATAATTTTAAGTTTATTTTTGAGATCTTCCGTTCAAATTCTTGTAGTTTAGATAACAAACAATTAATTTCTTACGGATCTTCCAAGCAGGATATGAATAGTTCGTGTTTTACTTTTTTCAACTTATTACGATACATGCAATCTGACGTCTCATACCACGTAACTGTTGAACCACCAAAATAAAAAATTAAAAAAATTGAGTAGAGGAACAATAAACCAAAAGACTATGCAGCCGCCATTTGTATTTGATTGCTAATGTATTATTAGTACACCCCTCCCAAGAAAGAGATTAATCAAACCCTCAACCCCCCACCCTTCAACCAGAAAGAATTGAAGACTATTGTTTCATCTAAAACTTGTTGTTTAATAATACTAAATCTTGATCAACACGCATGTATATTACAAGTGGGTTCTAATTATCCTCTGTATGTCCTCGTATAGTCTCGATTCCCTACCCACACAAAACTAACCAAAGATCATCCTAGAAGTAAGACTAGGAATGCCGACATCCAAAAACATCACCCTTATTCCAATAGAAAAAACTTCTTTTCATTTGAAAGAAAATTGTAAAAGCTAACGTTTTCCCAGAACGACCAATCACATCATTTTAGTTTCTCTAATGATCATGTAATACAAAGTTATGTTTAATTCATGTTACCAACGTACCTCCTTGGTACTAGATTCTATCTCTAGTAATGAATATATACACACACACACACAACATGGCACCTTACACAAAACATGCAACATGGCACCTTACACAACCAACCTTTTATAGCAACAAAAGTCCTACACTATGAAGCTGGTCAATCCTGGCCGTGCTTTGACTACTATGATGAAAGTTGCTGTTGGTTTATTTAATGAGCTCACCTGCCAATTAGATGGATTATTAATGGTCTTGATTGTTAGAGTTGTACTGCGTGGGGCTTGATGAGCAGTAACATGTATCTTTAATTCTCTCGTATACATATATGTATGTTTCCAGTACGACAATTGCAGCTAATAATACCACACTCTTCACCTCCGAGCATCCCAATTAATTGCCCAACCACATTGCCCGGTACGGTACGTTTTAATTTGTACGATTACGAGGTGCATTAAAGTTAACTCAGCAAGTATTGAATTATTGGTATCCGCTTTTTGGCTGTTGGACATGGATGACATCCATGTCCAACATCCATTGGATGTGGATCAGAAGTTTGTTTGCATATAAAAATATATTATCGTATCGTTACCCGACAAAAATTGGATTAGTTTACATTTTGGATTCATAAAACCAACATTACTTAATTTGACAAAATATTACTCTCTTTTGGGTAATTAAGTGATACTATTCAAAAACTTTAATTTTGATATAACTTGAATATAAATTCTTAATAGTTGAGGACACTCGGCACCTCCAGTCAAACTGAGTCTTACAAAGTTGGTAATTACCTTATTGGAATACAGGATTCTAAAAGGAACCTGGTAGGATTCTAATGCATTCTTAATGGACCTGATCACAGCCCAGCCATCAAGCTCTTAATCCTATTAGGGCTCTCTACCTCCAACCATATAAAGGGAACTACTCCCAGCTACGCAGACAAGTACACGCACAGACAGTCTTTTCTTACTTTCTTAGAGTTCTATTGTGTAACTGCATTCTGACTTGAGTATCGGAGAGTTCTCTACTTGGAACCCCACCTGGCGGTCATTCATTTTCTGCCTTGTTGGTCATTATTCCAAACTAAGGTTCTCGATCAGCTTTTTAGCAGCAACAAGTTTCATTTTGCAAAATTAAGGTGAGGCCATAATTTAATCCCTTATTCAAACTAAATTTTGCAAAATCCAAATATAAATATAGTGAAGCTGGAGTTAAGATAATGTATAATTTTCTCTTTTCTACTAGGCATGTCTAACATTTTACAGGTTGGATTTCACTAATGAAGTGAATTTCTCAATTTCTTTCTTCCACATGCCAACATTCTCACTTTAAACTTTTACTAATATGTTTGCAACTCCACTAGTTCTAAGGTTTTGCCACTCTCTCTCTCTCTCTCTCTCTCTCTCTCTCTATGCTAAAATGTTACTTGTATTTTAGTCACGCATACTATTTTTCTACACATTAAGAACCCTAATCTCCCTCCTTTTATTTTATAATATATAAAAAGTATATATTTGTTTCACCCTTTCACACCATGGCAAGGTATATACATATGTGCGTATGTGTGCAAGCATGTGTATAATCTTTTCTCATAGTTTATATCTTTTTATTCTCTTCATGATCAGCTTTATTAATATAAATCTCATGAGCTACTATTATTGTTGTTATTAATATCACTACAAGAAAAAGGTTGTTAGCGACGGAAAAATTCGTCGCTAAAAGCCAAAAATCAGTCACTAAAACTTTTAGCGACGGATATACCGTCGTTAAAAGCCCCTCATATAAAAGTCCGTTACTAAAAGTTTGGCGACGAAATTTTTAAATTCATAGTCTAATATTGCACTTTTGCGACGGAGTAATTTATTAATTAGCGATGAAATATCCGTCGCTAATAATATTTTTACGTATTTTAATTTATTTTCTATTTTGAAAAATTAGCGGCAGAATAAATGTTTTAGCGACGGAATATTCCGTCGCTAAATAACTGATAGTAGAAACACTAGCGATGGAATTAATCTGTCACCAAAAGTTAAGAAAAATAATTTTTTTTATTTTTCTATTACCCAGACCTGTAATAAAATTTTCAATTCTCAACAACACACAATAATCAATACACAAAGAAATATATACAATCAATTATAAAAAATATTTATTATAAAAAATACTCATGATGTACAAGCCAGGGTGTAGAAGTCAATTTAGGAACAAATGCTGATTCACGACCTATTTTCATCAGTGCTCAATTGCCAAGTGATGCGTAGGAAGAAATAACAGTATTGATATGAGAGTATAAAGATTGTTTTGCTTGGAATTATGAAGAGATGCAGGCTTAGATGGAAGACTCGTCGAACATAGGCTCCCAATCAAATAAGGTTTCAAACCTTTCACTCAAGCCTCTAGAAAGATGTTGATAGAAGTAAGCCTATTGGACAAAGAAGAGATCGAGAGGCTAGTCAAGGCAAACTTCATCTTACCTGTAAGGTAAGTCGAATGGTTATTAGATATTGGAATTATGAAGAGATGCAGGCTTAGATGGAAGACTCGTCGAACATAGGCTCCCAATCAAATAAGGTTTCAAACCTTTCACTCAAGCCTCTAGAAAGATGTTGATAGAAGTAAGCCTATTGGACAAAGAAGAGATCGAGAGGCTAGTCAAGGCAAACTTCATCTTACCTGTAAGGTAAGTCGAATGGTTATTAGATATTGTTCTTGTCTTAAAAAAGAATGGTAAGTTGCGAGTTTGCATTGATTTTAGAAACTTAAACACTGCCACTTCTAAAGGCCATATGTGATGTCTATAGTAGATTTGCTAGTCGATTTGGCTTCAAAACATGCAGTTATGTCATTCATGGATGGTAATACCGGGTACAATCAGATATTTATTGATCAAGATGATGTTTATAAAATTGCATTTAGATGTCCAAGTTCAATAGGAACGTTTGAATTTGTAGTTATGCCCTTTGGCTAAAAAAACTGTGAGGCCACTTATCAAATGGCCATGAATTTAATTTTCTATGGTGTGATTGAAAAGTTTTTAGAAGTATATACTGATGATGTGGTGGTCAGATCGGGTGATCACCAAGAACATTTACGGCATTTAAAGGACATTTTCGCTACAATAAGGCGCCATGGGTTGAAAATGAATCCGTTAAAGTGTGCCTTGGTGTCTTCACATGAATTTCTTGGGAGTGTGCCTTTGTGTCTTTAGATGAATTTCTTGGGATTCTTAGTCCATCATAAGGGAATTGAAATCGATAAGGACAAAGCAAAGGCCATAATTGATGTTAAACCTCAATCTAATAAGAAAGAGCTTCAGCGTTTTCTTGGCAAGTTAATTTCGTACGTCGATTTATTGTTAATTTGGTAGGAAAAACAAAAAGTTAGGGGATTTCGAGTATCTATGGGAACCAGAACCGACAGGCTTTTTGTCACGCTCCCAAACTGGGAGGCCGCGACTTCAAAGTAAACCTCAAGATATACTATTACCATATAAATGATAACGGTAAAAACAGAGCACTAAAAACCTCCAAGCATAAAGTATTACCATATCTAACAAAAGTCTATTACAACGCATTCCCAAAAATATGCCCTTAAAAAGATTTATAATCGCAGTGGACAAATAGATATACAAAACAATTCCATCAAATTACCCCAACCGGGTAAAGTTCCCAAAAGAAATAAACTACAAAGTTTATCAAACCAAAAAGCAAAATCTCATAACTCCAAAGCTGCCATGAGAATCAAGAGTCACTTCCTTCACATGTGGCAAAGGCAAGGTAAGAAGACAAAGGGGTGAGCTCAAATAGGCCAGTAGGGCAAACAATGGTAAGATGTCAAGCAATAATGATATAATCTAATAACAATATGGGATATGAAATGGACCAATCATATCTCACTATCAAATATCAAAGTATCAAAGATTAGCAATTAACCCAAAACACATCTCAATAATATGTAAGGCATGCTACAAACATGTGATGACTATGATGGTCATAAGACCTAAATGTCAAACCAAACATACAAATATCAAACGCGTGCTCCGGAGCATATTAGGAGGCTTCGGCTCTCTAGTATAACAAACATGTGTCCAAATCATCCTCTCAATTTGAGAGTTGTTCAACATAGTCAATGTTAATCTTCAATTGACAGTCACAAACGTACAAATTCAAAGTTGAGCATCATTAAGGCACAAATGAGAAGGGGTAAACAATGTTCTCAAAGAAGGCAAAAGTGGAGCAATCAATTACAAACGAGTATAGATGAATCAAAAGTGACGAAAGTATAAGCCTTCGGATTTTCGAAGATACCTTTCCACAGAAAAATCGTATAAACCCTTACCTCAAATAACCTTTTGAACAAAAGAAAAACTTAAAGCACCACTCTAGCGCCAATGAGATTTCCAAGCCTCCTATTCTCTCTCTCTCTGCCGCAAAGGAGCAAGAAATCGGGAATAAGAGGGCTAATAAGAAAATAAAGAAAATATTTATATGAAGGTAAAATAACACTGTTCATTCAAAGCAAACCATAAGTTTTAGTCGACTAAAAGGTTTAAATTCGACTAAAAACTCTAAATTCGATTAAAAAGGTACTATTCAGTTGAGTAAAAGAGTTTTAATTCGACTAAAAAGTTTTAATTCAACTAAAAGGTTTAAATTCGACTAAAAACTTTAAATTCGACTAAAAAGGTACTATTCAGTTGACTAAAAGAGTTTTAATCAGACTAAAAGGTTTAAATTCGACTAAAAACTTTAAATTAGACTAAAAAGGTACTCTGCAGTCGACTAAAAGAGTTTTAATTTGATTAAAAAGTTTTAATTCGACTAAAAGGTTTAAATTCGACTAAAAACTTTAAATTGACTAAAAAGGTACTATTCAGTCGACTAAAAGAGTTTTAATTCGGCTAAAAAGTTTTAATTTGACTAAAAGATTTAAATTCGACTAAAAACTTTAAATTCGACTAAAAGTACTATTCAGTCGACTATAAGAGTTTTAATTCGACTAAAAGTACTGTTCATCAATTTTTTTAAAACTAAAGTCAACACAAGAAAGGAAAATTTTGAGGTATTACACTTTTCAAGCAATCAAGGATAATTTGATCAAGCCTACAGTTCTGATGCCACCAAGGGCTGGAAACCATTGAAGTTGTAAAAATTTTTACTGGTCGTGACCAATAGACGGTGGAAACTGGAACAAAGGTCAGCAGGTAGAAAGTTAAGTTTAAGGCATCATTAATGTTGGCGAGGTGACAGCTCACAGCGAGATGAAATAACAATGAAACAGTTTTATGACGGTTCAAGTTTTTGTGGAAGGTGGGCCATAATGTCGAGAAGACTAACACGTGGACAATTCACATCAGGAGTTAGTTGCAAGGATCAGCACAACTATTGATACGAAGATCGATAGCAACGGTTGCAAGCAGTTTACAAATGGTTCCGTCTGAAATCAAACTGAAAGATTGGAGCGAACGGTTCTCAGCAGAAGCTTAGATAAAAAGGGAGAAGAAAGGATTGAAGGGACAAAATCAACACTCAACTCAAACAAATGACTTGATCTTGTCTTATTTTCTTTCGTTTTCCAAACATCATGTTTTATGCGGTGCGTTTGCCTTCTGTCAATAGGATTTTCAATTTTGTTATGTCCATTCACTCATCATTACAAGTTATCATTTTTTATACGCGGCCGATCTGTAACTTAATTATTCAATTAGTCAAGATTTTCATTTTTAATCATTTTCTTTTCATTAAAAGTTATCTATTTTAAAGAAGTTTTCAGAAAGAGATAAGAAGCCAAAAAAAGTACTAAATTAATTGTCATTGAATGCAAACAGACATACAACAGCCCCCACATAGATCCACATATCCGTCCATCCTAAATATTCAAAGTGCGTGTCTGCAAGTGAGAGAGAAGGGTTTTCACCGTGGGGGCCAAAGTCGCACTTGTAGATGCTGCCAATTGCACTTTACTTCTGGTCTTAACTCCTGGCCTCACCAGTATGAAGTCGGCATTGTGCCAGACCTGATGGCAATTTGTGGTCCAGCCATGTATTGAACTCCGAGAGACAGCACAAACATTTTGGGTTTGGCGTTGGGTGGGGTCGGTGGTGGTGGTTGATTTAATTGGGTCTGATTCGTCCCTGTGTGTGTGTAACAATCAATGCTTACCTTTTACCTTCGGCAATAACGAGTCTCAAGATACGAAAAGGGCCCATACTCGATTCACAGCTCTATCTAATCTCTACATCTATGATATGATATCCCATGGCGAGATTAGACGTTCTTTAGATTGGAAGAACGAGATTGAAAGGAATTTAGGAAGAAATACGAGTGACATTGATTCTTAAGGTATCTAATAAAATTAATATCCCCCCGACAGTGCCTCCCGATTTCAAGTGACTACTTTCACAATAGAAGAAATGGTTTTAGGCTTTGGTGTTAATGCAGAGAAAGTGATGCAACCCAAAGAGCCATTTTTTTATGTCAACACCTAATCTCTTTGATACGTTCTACTTGTATTTTGGTCCTAGTAGAGACTCGATTTCATTCCTTTCAAACGTGTAGACGTTTGAGAATAGATAGGATGATATTTTATTTGTTCCTTTTTTAAAGTCATGGACGCTAGGAGCTTGCATGTTTATCATTTTTGTTTTACTTTTTGTATTCTTTTTTTGTCTTTTCAACTTTTGAATTTTTCGTAACCAATTATAAAATATAATTTTGTACTTTTATCATTTTCTGCAAATCTTTTTTGTAATTACTTTTTCTAGTGATTTATGTATACTTATACCATTTTTTATTTTTAATAACATTTGTGTATTATTATATAGACATGTGAAATCACATGTCTATATAATATGAAGATGGAGCGGGTCGAGACGGGTACGGGGCGGAGCTTCGATTCCACAAAGACGGAGGCGGTGGAGGCAGCGGCGTAGAGGTAGAGGGGGATCAACGGCGCGCTGTCAAAAGAGGTTAAGGTTGTGAGGAACAGGAGGAAGAGGGACACTATGGAGCCAATGGCCAAATGGAAGATCCACTTCCTCTCCATTGTTTGTGGGTGCCGCTGATGCAAGTAGTAGCTTCGTAGCTTCTTCATCTTCTATTAGTAGCCAATAAATCTCTGTTGGTCTCTGTTACAATCCCCTCTCTGTTCGAGGAGTGGCACAAAGCCAACTGAACAAGCTGATCTGAGTGGCGGTGTTCGTGAGGAGGGGTGAATGTGTTCTGAAAATCCTTTTGTCCAAACTGTAATCTAAGCTTTTCTGGGTTTCAATGTGGTTAATCTGGATTGAATGCGGGTCTTTGTATCTTTGTACGACTTTCTTTTGTTTGTGCAGTGAATGTGGTGATGGAGTGTGGTTGGGGGAAAATTAAAGGGGGGTTTTGTTCCTTTGGGTGTTTGGTTTATAGGTGTAGCGGCTGCTCTGATTTCACTTTAGTTTATGTTCCGTTTGGAAAAATGTGGTGATGGATGTTTTCTTGATTTTACTGTACAGATCATTTCCTTTTTCTTTTCCCTATTGGTATCTGCGTCTCATGTTTTTTTCCCCCATTGCCCTTCTTGCAGTATTCATGTCAATTTGTGAATAGATAAGAATTTGAGATTGCATGTTTCCTTTTGTTAACATCGTAGAAAGAAAAGTAACCTTGTGATTAAATGATCTTTTACTTTTGTTACTCTGATTGGCAATGATCGGGAAAAAATTATGTTAACAAGAGGTTTTACTGCATAGGAATTGCGCTTGAAAAAACCTTTTGTTTTAGCGATGGTTGTGCATGTAACTACTGCTAATAGTGCTAATAACAAACTTTTTATGAAGACAAAATGGTGTAAAGGAGACTTCGATTTTTTATTTTCATTTTTATCTTATCTGACTTATATCCGGTGTGCTGCCAAACACAATCAGCAGGATATAACTGATTATCAGGCATGTAATCCTGGTTGGATCCAAACGTTGGACAAGATAATTATCTTATCCGGCCTTATCCGCCAGGATATGTTATCTTGCTTTATCCGGCCTTATTCTCCCTTATCCGACTGACTTATCCGGCCCGCCAAACACAACCTTAAGGTTTGCCGCATCATAGGTCTATTTAATTTATTTGGGTCAGGATGAGCACCTAACCAACCCAAGATGAGCACCCTCCCAACTCTCTCTTCACCAACAAACCCAGGAGAAGCACATAATAATTCCAGATTGCTAAGGGTGATCTGTGTCACAGGATGTGCACATAATAATTTGTCCTTACTGCTGATTTGCTTATTGTGAGCGTGTGATCCATTTGTGACCAAGACTGCCTTTGGGATCCGTTTGCTACTGTTTACGGGTGATGTGGCAGAAGGCAAAAGAAAAAGAGAGAGGAGTGAAATGGGGTCTGAGTTTTCTCTGACCTGGAGGGGGTTCTTTCAAGAAAAGCCTAAAAAATAATGTAATTTAATTATGTCCTTATTTCTTTTGTAACTTGTTTTAGAAGAAATGTATATTTGATGTTCGCAATTGTAATCAGTTCATTGTTTGAAACTATCATTTCTAGACTTCTCGATTGAAGAAATGTTTGATAGTACTGCTGAAAATAAAATAGAGAAATTAAAAGAATGGATCTACGTCTTTATTTTTGTAAGCAGTTAAATTTGTTTATGGTTAATATTTGTAATTTTCAAGATCAGATATTTTGCATTTCATCAATAAGAAATGCAAAATACCTTGTCTTCAACTTCAATAACCGAACATATTTTAAGTTTAAATTGACATCATATTTAAGTCTTTTTTATGCATATTTAACCTTTTATTTTTTTTTCTATTTTTGTTTTTCTAATTTTTTTTGTTTCTTAATTGATTTTTTCAAGTATTTCAGTTTCTTTATTTTGTTTTTCAATTGGATAATTGTTTGCTAACCTAAAAATGCAAGGAAAACAAATCACAGTTCTCATTAATCAATTCAATATTTGATGTTTAGTTTTTTAACCAAATTAAAAAGTATATAATAAAAGAATTTCTTTGTTCTGTTTTTCTTTCTCATCACACTTTTTATTTTCTAATGTATAAAATAGATTCATTACCTAATATTCTTTTAATTTCATCAAAATTTAAAAAGAAGTAATAAAAGAAGGGTAAAAATATAATTGATGTAATTAACGGATGACATAATCATCCAAAAATAATTTATACTATTTATACTTTTATAGTCAGCACACACACACACACACACACACACACATATATATATATATATATATATATATGTATAAATATATTTTTTTTGCAACCACACATTCCGTTTTTCAATGTGTAAATGTAGGTTTAGATTAAATTTATGACCTAATGTTCATTAAATGTATTACAAAAAAAATAATTAGGGAAGGGTAAAGTTGTCATTGGAATAACTAACGGAGGGCAAAACAGAAAATGATTACAAAATTAGTAATTAATATTAATAATAATAGTATTTATGAAAGAGTAAGATTGTTATTAAAATGATTAACGAAGGATAAAAATAGGATAAAATAATTTAGAAGATTCATACTTTTATAGGAGTATAGATTTTTTCAAAACAAAAACAGAGATTTTTAATCTTTTTACTATAGCTACGGAAACTTTCTAATGGGAGTCGTCCAATAAAGATGTCACGGGCCGCCCGTGGGCCGGCCCGACCCGACCCTAAATTAGCCCGGCCTGGCCTGGCCCTAACCATGACAGTGCCGGCCTTAACCCGTAGGGCCTTGGGCCATGGCTAGGGCCAGGCCTAATTTTTGCAAAATTTTATCTGGCCTGGCCCTAAAAAAGCCCAGGCCAGGCCCTAAAAAACGGTTGGCCCGAAACCGGCCCATTTTTTAGGGCCTGGCCCTAGCCCTTTTCTGGTCCGATTGTGGCCCAATTTTTGGCCCTTTTTCGGCCCATTATTTGTTGTTGTTGTTGTTGTTGTTGTTGTTGTGTTGTATATATTGCTCGAGGAATTGTATTAATGGACGGTGTCGCAATAAGTGGGCCCAAATCTTGGGGATGTGGCAATATAACTAAGAAATTATTCCATTGAACGTACTCCCCACTTTTTTCTATTTAAAAATCGGCCCTTTATCTCTCTGTTTTCACATCAAAAACTATTTGCAGATGAAGAGATGTCAAAGGGGCTTCTTACTTCTCAAACATATCCTCCTACGTTTATATATATATTCAGTATTATGGGAATGTTGATTTCAACATATTATGCTTTTTTCGCGCTCTGTTTCGTTGTTAAGAAATTTATGTTTTGTTGCTAATGTACTTTTTAACAAGAAAAGTGACGGTATGGAACAAGGCATGAAAATAAATAATATTAAGAATTATGGTCAAGCTACATGCTAAAGTGTATCAAAATTTGCAGGATGAACTACTGGTGTAGAAGATGAATCGCAATGTACATTTACAGATATTTTTTAGAGGAGGCTAGCTGCAGACTACTTGATTTCCACCTGGGAGAAGCTGATAACATGCGCTCGTTTCTGGAGATACTGCGAAATAAAAAATCAGTGGGATAAAAATAAGAGGAATTGTCAAGAGAAAATGCAAAATGCTGGATAAGAGAAAGTAGGAATATGTGGATTAGATGAAAATGCTTAATTAATCAACTGCTAATCATTCTTATTTTTTCAAAATTACAAGCAGCCGGTCCTAAACCTGCGTAAAAGAAGAAGAGCCTATCAAAAAATTTATTTCGTGTTTTAATATTTTCCCAACACAAAAGAGAAATATTAAAAAAAATAGGCCCGGGCCCGGCCCTAAAATTAGGACCGGGCCTAGGGCTTGGATTTTCCAGTTTTGGCCCGGCCAAGTTTTTCCAAGCTCAAAGTCCTGTTTGGCCCAGCCCTTTTTCTGGCCCTCTGGGCCTGGGCTGGGCCGGCCCAAGCCCGGCCTTCCTTTGACACCTCTATCGTCCAAGTTCCAAACTTCTGTCTGGCCTCAGTCATTCGAGCCTGTGATGTTGACGTTGAAGTCACGGAAAAGAAGTACGTGTAACTGGCAGTGGCACATGCATGTGATGTTAACTGATACTGCTACTTGAGTACAATTATATATTAACGCCCATCTAATTGGCAGGCAACATCAATAAATAAAACCGACGAAGACTTGCACCACAACTGTATAGTAAAGGGTCCGCATGCACGGAGAGGGCCACATGTCGTTTGATCTCTGGTGACCATCTTTCCTCCTTTACACTATAATTATTATTATAATAATAATAACAATCTTTGGCAACCTTTTGCGAATGTCCATCTATATTAATGCTCCCCCCAAAGGAGGAACAGGCGAGAAAGAAAAGAATTGACGTATGGCTTCGACCCCCGGGATCCTTACTGACTGGCCTTGGAAATGCCTTGGAAGCTTCAAGGTAGCTCTGGAAACCCTCTTCACACAGACACGCGCGCACACACAACTCTTGCTAGATTTACTGTATGTTTTCTATTTCAAACAGTTAATCAGAAAACCTGTCAAATGGAATGTATCTGTGAGGGGGTGCTCGTGATTTTGTGAACTCCCTTCTCGTGTTTCCATCCATGTTTGGACTTTAAGATACGTACATGTATATTACAAAAATCCCTGTTTGTGCAGGTTAAAAACAAAAAAATTAAAAGTCACAGTGTTTCAAAAGTATTTGGCTCATAGTATGTCACGGCAATTGTAGTCAAAACATGGTTATAGTCTCCCTTTTATTTGCTACCACCACGAATGTAGTTAAGAGGCTAAAACTCTCCATTTAGAGATAATTGATGCTTGTGACAATTAAAGGTCGATAAACATGATTGATGACAAAATTCAGTCTCAAAAAATATCATTTACAATAATTGGAACTGTAATTTGTTACTGAAGAAGGTTGTAGCCTCTCTGGTACAACCATTGTACTAGCAAAATTAAGTCGCGAAACTTTACGACGAACAAGGGCTTGCTTTTTGCTGGGTGCGAGGTCGTTCTCGAGTCTCATGGAGCGGAAACCGTGAAGTATTTTGGGCATGCTGGCTCACTTGTGCCGCTCATAATAAATAAGACCCGACCGGAACTAAGTCATTTGGATCTACGAACTGGATTTGTATTGCGGTACCTCTTGTGCATATACGTTTTGGATAAGCAGATGAATTTGATACTTGTGAAGGTGTAATTCTTGCTGATCCAGCTTCAACTCAGACATCTTTTCTGGGAACTAATGGCCCCGGAATAAGCGGATCAAATGTGGTCAATTCATCTTTTTTCAGCACTTGTACCTTCTGGATCCAACTTGCTTTCGCATGTTAACAACCGAAGAAGTATGCAGTGAGGATTTAAAAAGGGCGTAATCCCACGTCAAGAAACAAATACGAAAAAATTCAACATTGAAATTCTATTAGCCTCTTCAGCTGGATGCTTCACATGGCATGAAAGCGAGATGATGCAGTTCTAACAGACAACTTGAAAAAAAAATATATATTCGTCGTCGCCGCCCACTTTGATTTGTCCTTATGTATTTTGTCCCGTTCAGAAGAAACTCTAGATACATGTGAGTAAGGGTGCAACTTGAGTTGGTTAGATTGAGTTTCTACCTAATCCAAGAAAATCCATGAACGAGCTTTAACCCGAAAAAAATTAAATTAATTATTAGGTTTGTTTGGTTTTGATTGGTACTTAAAACAAAGCAAGAACTTTACCTATTTAACAAAAAATAGGGTGGCGCTGGCTGACGGTGGCTGGAGGTGGTGGTGGCCAGCGGTCGACAATGGAAGCGCAGTCCAGTAGCCAATGGGGGCGGCGACATGCAACGCCCATGGCAAGCGAAGGTGAGAATGGCGGCCGATGGTGGTCCCTGGCAGTGATAGGTGGCGGCAGATAGCGGTCTGAAGGGGCAGGTGTTGGTGGCTCTCTCTCTCTCTCTATGTGTGTGTGGAAGTTATTAACAAAATATGAGTTCTTGCATAAATGAGTTTTGAAAGACCAACTTCAGATAACGAAATTGATAGGAATACTAATTTCTCTCTGATTATTTCCAACGCAATATAATATTGGCTCAACCCTTCATCCTATCCCACTTTGTAACTAAGTAGGTTGGTTTAAGTAAAAGCTCATGTTTTTTGGTATTGCTTTGGTTGCCCCCATAAAATCTCAACCCAAGTTGCAGCCTTATGTGTGAGGAGAAATGTTGAGAATGTAATCCCACGAAGAAACATATAGTAAACTATCTAATATGGATAAGCATTGTGACCTCTTTATTAATCACCAAATATTTTGAATCAGATGCTTTCACAACATGTTACTATTAAAGAAAATTAAAAGAAATGAAAAAAAATATATATATCCAAATTGTTTACTGCTCCATATACTAGTTTTTACTAACTTTTATATTTTTGCCCGGCTTTTCTTGTGGTTGAAGTATGTGGTCTTGGCCCCTTGGGTGGTGCATAGCATGTACTCCTACATGACTAAGGATGAACGCGAGAGGGATCTTTCCAACTTCCTCATCTTCCCCTTTCTCTTGACTAGAATGCTTCATAACCAGATTTGGATTTCACTTTCTCGCTACGTCACTGCCAAAGGCAAGCACCGAATCGTTGACAAGAGTATTGAATTCGAACAGATCGACAGAGAAAGAGACTGGTTAGTGATAAGGTTTCCTGTTAAAAACTATCGCCAAATATTTTTGGTGGCACTTTAAGAAAATGTCGATTGGAACTTGGACAATTGCTATAGAGGTGTCGCTAAAAATGTTAGTGACGACTTGTTACTTTCTTAGTTGACAGAAAACATTATTCTTATGGTATGCGTTGTAATTGACAGGGATGATCAAATACTGTTTAATGGGACACTGTTCTACCTGGGTAACCTGACACTGAAAGGGGGGTCTCACCTGCCGTTTTGGAGGACGGATGGTGTAATCATTACAATCTTGCTTCATACCGGCGTGGTGGAGTTTCTCTACTACTGGCTCCACAGAGCCTTGCACCACCATTTTCTCTACTCTCGCTACCATTCTCACCACCATTCCTCCATTGTCACTGTGCCCATTACATGTAAGCTCACGATTCTCTCTCTCTCCCTCCCTCCCTCCCCTACGCACGCATGCACGCACGGACGTACCGTCTAACATTTACTTGTATTTTCTCCCACACGCACGCGCGCACTGTCTAGCATTTACTTGTATTTTGCCCTCATTTAAGAGCTCTAACTTTCTGTGTCAACATCCGCCAGTATTTTTAGTGGCACTTTGCATAATGAAATTTTGGTGACAATTTTCTAAGGGGCTGTACGTTTACGTTTTTCAGTTTTCATTTTTGTAACGATGATGAAAATTATGTTTTTTTCGTGTATGTTTACGTTTTTTCGATTCTGTTTTGGATAAAATTTTCAAATAGTATCAAAAAAGCTGAAAACACCCAAATGGTGTTTTCACCTTTTTCCTTGAACTGTATTCTCCTTATCATAATACCACCTCTTCTCCCTCGTATCTACCACCATGTTTCAACAAACACTCACCAAACTAGATCACCCATTTCACTGGGTCTTCCTAGAAATGGAAATAGTGGAGTCCATTAATGAATTAGTTCAGAAAAAAGTTGGTGAAAACGAAAATGAAAATGATAAGCGTACAAAAAAATTGAAAAAGTAGATACGGAAAAAAGTAAAAGTACACAATACGATTTTAGAACTGAATACTAAATTCTGAAAATAAAAAACAGAATATAGAATATAGAAAAAAATCTTGTAAGCGTACGGGCCCAAGTGTCTTAAAATGATTTACTAGAAGCGACTAGTTCGACTGAAAATTGCTTTTTCGTCACTATAGATAGGGCTGCTGCAAGGCAAAAGCTGTTGCCTGTTTTTATGGTAAGCACTGTGTTATCTTATGTACTTGCATTATGCCTGTGCTAACAACAGTGACATGAATGAAGATGAACTAGAGTATGGCATTTATGATTCATGATCTATTTTCTCAATCATTCTCTTTAAATGTTGGACGACTCCAAATGTACCGCCCCGTTCGAATTGTTGTTTGACAGTGAACGTGAATTTTCAATTTAAACCAATTTAACATTCTAAGTATTACATAACGTTGATCATACCTGGCGCTTTCACTTTTATATCCATGATAATTAGCGAGTATCACCATAAAGTTTATTTTACCAATGAGCACCATTAATTTTCATAAGATTAACTATATTCTAGCAACAATCATTGTCTGAGTGGTGATCGATTTGACACCTTTATAAGAAGTATTTTTGGTATATCAGGTTAAATCGAAATTTTCGTGACCTCACCTTTTCTTCTGCCTCCTTCAAAGCTACCTCTCTCCAGAATCACCATAATAGACGCCAAACATGAGCTAACCCCATCCCACCGCCATCCTCCTTTGACACACAGTCAAATACTAAGTTACCATGTACATCTCACTGCTCTTGGACAATCAATTGGAATCACGAAACACAAAAATCCAAATTCAAGTCAAAGCAAAATAAGTTTCGAAACGGAAATAGAAAAATGATGAAAATTCAGAAATAAAAACCTGCACAATCCTATTTGTTTGCCTTTGATCTACCAAAAATACTTCTAATTAACAATTGTGCCACATCACCGCTCTTGTGATGTGTTTGGCCAAAACACGGTCGGGGTTGTTAGGCGTCAAACTTATGAAACTTAGCGATGCGCATTACTTCAAATAAATTGTATGGTGGTATTTGCTATGGTAGATGATAAACTTTAGAGTGTCTGATGTAATAAATTTATTAACATATGTAGCATAGTAAAAGCTCGGTTTTTTTTTTTTACTTACTACACCGTCATTATATCAAGATTTTTTTTGTAGGAATGATGTCATATATATATATTTCATTCTGAATTGACAAAGCAAGATTCATGCAGCTGTGATTCATCCATTTGCGGAGCACATAGCGTATTTTACTCTCTTCGCAATACCATTGATGACAGCTGTGCTCACGGGGACTGGCTCAGTGGTTTCATTCGCTGGTTATATTTCTTACATTGACTTCATGAACAATATGGGTCACTGTAACTTTGAGCTCGTACCCAAGAGGATGTTCTCCATTTTCCCCCCTCTCAAGTACCTCATGTATACGCCCTCGTAAGTTTCTTAACACTCTGCTCCTGCTCTTGTCGGAACTTTTCATTTTGAACAAGCAACTTTCCTCTGACCCTCCCGGCCGGGTAGTGACCAAAAATTGCCTTTAGAGTATACGTGGACTTGTTGGAACCCTTTCAGTGTTCCAAGCAAGGACCGATACTCTCAAGTTTTACTGTTCAAAGTACGGTTTTATTGATTTTTTCTTTGTAGGTATTGCTCAATATCTATACAAGAACTAGAATTATTGGAGGACCCTCAAATTGGTACCACTCTTCCCATGTTAAACAATCCGTTACAACCCACATGTAGCGACACACAATAGTTGCTATATATGATTGGTGACATTTTGCAAAAATATCATCAGTTCCAGCAGCACATCCTGAGCTTCGCTAGTTAAATATCATTAATTAACAATAGTTAATGACAATTAGTTGTTGATTTATGAGAAGTTGCAGCCTGAATTTTTCCTATAATTAATAATTTGTCGTTAATTTCCAAAAAAGTTACATAAACTTATAATCCAAAACAAATTACCCCAAGAATCATTAAAGTAGTGTTTGAAACAATTTTTATTTTCAGTTCTTTGTTTTGTTTTGAAAACTGAAAAAAAATATTACCGTTTGACAGACATTTTTTTTTTCTCTTCAGTCTTATAAAACCACTGAAACCAATAAAACAACCCTAGAGGGGGGGTGAATAGGGTTTTAAGACTACTTTAAAAATTAACAAACAACAAACCTCAATCTCAATAACTCAAATAAGCAAACAACCAATCTCAACACAAATGTAAGACGATAATGTAAAGAGAGAAGGGTTTAGAGATACTTGACAAGGAGAATTAAATGGTTCGGCTTGATATACCCACAAGCCTACGTCCACCCCTTCAAGGAAGTCCCTTGAAAGGCCCTAGAATCCACTAGTATGATCTTCCTTACGGGTCAAGATCGAACCTCTTACAATCCCTTGATGCTATGCCCACATCAAGAACAAGCTTTGACAAACCCAAAGCTCCAAAGCTTGACAACCCCAAGCTTTGATACAAGAACCTTTCAATGAAGAAATGTGTACAAGATTTCACTCTCAAGAAGTAGATGAGTACAACTTTAAGCACTAGAACAAGAGAGATGAGTGTATGATGACTTATGAAAGTGTATATCTCTCAAATGTAAGCTCACAATAAATACTCTCTTGAAAAGGATGAGAAATCAATGAAACAAGAGAGATTTGAACAATTGCTTTGATCTTTGAGAATATGAAGGATAAGAGAGCTTTGAATGCAATTGATGAATCAAAACTATGCCCAAGATGAGTATTTATAGAGGTGGGAAAGAATATGACCGTTTGGAGTTAGGTGGTGCATTAAATGCGCCAAACGGCTATTGCAGTCGACTGCAATGTCCCATTGCAGTCGACTGTATTCCCAAAGTAGCCGTTGGAAATTCAAATTTCCAACTTGCAGTCGACTGTAATCCCAATGCAGTCGACTGTAATAGGCTACTGGAAGTATTGCAGTCGACTGCATTCCAATGCAGTCGACTGTAATACCTCACTGCCCAAGTTGCAGTCGACTGCAATCCAATGCAGTCGACTGCATTCCAGAAAATGCAGTTTCTTAGTTTTTAAAGAATGAAAAACTTTTATGCATGCAAGGGAAACCTATGGGCAAATTCTAGGTATACAGTCATCGTAACGATCATCTCTCTACGTCTAGTTTACAAAGAAGGAAATAAAGCATAGTAAAGTTCAATCGACGAAATCCTTCTTTGATGCGTTCCGTTGAGAGTCTTTAAACGATTTGCTCGTCTAATTTTCCATTTGCATGAGTGTGAGATTGTTCCTATTGCTTCATCAACTCAATGCATGTTAGACAGCATAATCATCAATGTTAGTTATCATCAAAATCAAATATAATCCTAGGTTAAATAACCGTAGGGTTAACAATCTCCCCCTTTTTGATGATGACAAACATTGATTCAAATAATATGAGATATATAAGATAATGAACGCAAAGAAGCATGATTCAAATCATAAAAGGCTCCCCCTATCTTAAGCAATATAGGGCTCATATATCAAATCCACATGAATCAACAATATTCAACAATATTTTCTCCCCCTTTTGACATCATTAAAAAAGATCAAGGGTGTGTGTGAAAGTGATCAACTTATGTATCCATCCATGGATAATCAATATAGCCAACAAGGGCATTTAAACAACAAAAAAAATAAATACTTGAATAACCATCAAAAGGTGTACCAAGCACATGTATGAAAATAGCACATAAATTTTAAACCAGCGGCAGGAAGATAAGCGTGAATTAAGAGCGCTAATGCAATACTAAGAGTAGGATCCATGATAAGTTTTTGAGATACATAATTGAGTTTGATAAGCATAAATAAAAAGACATAAAGCATGTCCTAATGCCTAAGGACCCGATGGTGGAGGAGGGGGATGAAAGATGTCCTCCTCGGGACACTGAATCCCACAATGATCCTCCATGCGAGAAAGGCGTCGACTGAGCTGGCTGTGAGCAAGATCCATCAGACTGAAACCGGTATGCATATGCTGTTGCATCATATCTAAGCGTGTGAGGATCGCTTCATATCCGGAAGTAGAAGGACCGGAAGAAGTGCCTGCCTCATGTGTACTCGGAATGATCAACGGAGGTGGATCACGATCAAAACCATCACCGGCATCTCCCCCAGCATCATCATCAGCATCAGCAGCATCATCATCACCATCAGCATCATCATCATCACCATCATCATCAGCCTCATCATCATCATCATCATCATCATCATCAACAATGACATTTTCCAATTCAGGCTCAGGTAATAAACGGTTACGATCATCTAAAAGGCCCTTCCTACGAAGAGTAGAGCAGTCTAGTACGATGTGCCTAGTAACCTCAATATACTCACCCAGAAGAGGTATGTCAAAGGCAGCAAGAATGTGAGTGAGTAGGAGGCCATAAGGTATAGCTAAGGCAGGATGTGAGGCGCTCCTAATCATGTTTAACATGATGAGACGAGGGAGGTTAAGCGGTGTGCCTGAGCGAAAGAAGGTCAAGAGCTGAACGTCTAAGTAAGAGACGAGTGAAAGACCGCCAGTTCGAGGAATGACGTTATGAGCGATGATATGATGGAACAGACGAGAGAGAGGAGGTAGGTCACGTAGGCTGGGTTTGCTCGCAACCCGAACCTGTCGACAATGAAGTGTGTGTCGAAGCTGTTCCTCAATAGAAAAAGGTCGGTCAAACCAATGTGACTGACCAGCGACAGGGATCATGTCTAACGAGAAAGAGAAGCCACTATCGGGGAGGTCTAGAAGAGTGGCTAGACGTGATTGTGAGAATGAAATGCGGCGTCCAAAAACATAGGAGGTGAGGGTACATGACTCAGAGGAAATGTTCCAAGTCAAATTCGCATAAAATAAGCGGATTGCATCAGGATAATATAGAATAGTGTTCCTATCGGTGAGGCGATCTAGATAACAATCCTGAAGGCATCTAAGTACACCTATGTTAAAAAGGAATGGAGTATCCAGTCGCAAACCTGGAGTCAAAGGTGAAGAGAGTTGTGCAGAAAAGCGATCGGCAGCCTCGCGGTTCCGATATCGATTTTGATCAAACTCGACCGCGATAGGCTCGGGCTCGGGCTCGAGCTCAGGTGCAGCTCGTGAGCGAGATGAACTGGCACGTGCACGTTTCTCTCTTGCCATACTTGAAATAATCTAAACAGAGAAATAATAAATGTAAGACAAAAAAAATAAAAAAATGAAATTTATTTATTTATTTATTTATTTTTTTATTTTTAAGATAAACCCTAATTTATGCAATTTTGGGAAAAATTCAATTTTGGACAAATTGAATGAAATTAACCACGTACAATCGAGTAATAGACATAACTAAGCATGAATCAAATGATGAAACATGCAATTGCATAAACAATTTGAAGAAATTTTGACAAATGAAGAACCCTAGTTTATGAAAATTGGGGAAATTCAAATTTTGCATGAATGCAAGTAATTAAACTATGTAGAATCATGTAATAAGCATCCCTAAAGATGAATCAAGCATTAAATCATATAGAAGCATGCTAAGTTGAAGTAGATCTGAAGAAATAATCTATGGAGAGCAATTCGAATTTCAACCGATTATGAACAATGTAGATGAAATGGATTAGAGAAAGTATGTAAATCATGAAGTAGAATGAGATTTGGGAGGATTTACGTACCAATTTCAAGCCAAACGGAGGAGAATTGAGTCCAAGGAGAGATGAGAGCCTTTTTTTCGAAGAGAGAAGGAGTAGAGAGAGAGATTCTGCAGAAGAAGAGATCTGGGCACGATTTATGCCCTTCCCCCGTAATGCAGTCGACTGCATTCCCCAATGCAGTCGACTGTATTGACCAATGCAGTCGACTTCAATGCACAAAGTCAATCAGTCTAAAAAACAGATTATACATATGTATATAGCAATAAAAGTGTGCAAATATATTTTTTTTATTTTTAAGATAGATAGATATCAATAAAACCAACGATGTCTGGAAAGGAAAAATTAACCAAAGCATGCTATAAGCATATGAGATAATGCTCAAGCATGTAACTAGCACAAAAATAACCTAGTCACATAGGTGAAGATATGCCAAGTTCTCTTCTAAGAGCGGTAAACCTCTTTGCATCTAATGGTTTAGTGAAGATGTCCGCTAGTTGGTGATTTGTGTCCACGAAATCTAGAACAATATCACCCTTTTGCACATGATCACGGATAAAATGGTGTTTGATTTCTATGTGCTTAGTGCGTGAATGTTGGATGGGATTTTTGCTCAAATCAATGGCACTAGTGTTGTCGCATAGGATAGGTATGTGATCATACTTGAGTCCAAAATCCAAAAGGGTTTGTTTCATCCAAAGAATTTGTGCACAACAAGCACCAACCGCCATATATTCGGCTTCGGTGGTAGAGAGTGCAACCGAGTTTTGCTTTTTGGAACTCCAGGAAACAAGAGAATGTCCTAGGAATTGGCAACCACCACTAGTACTTTTTCGCTCGGTTTTACAACCGGCAAAATCGGCGTCGGAGTAACCAACTAGGTCAAAAAATGATGTGTTTCTAGGAAACCATAACCCTAAATCGTGAGTGCCCTTAAGATATCTAAGGATTCTCTTTACGGCAACTAAATGAGATTCCTTAGGACAAGCTTGAAATCTAGCACATAAACAAACACTAAACATTATGTCGGGTCTACTTGCGGTAAGGTAGAGAAGTGATCCGATCATACCTCGATAGCGTTTAATATCAACATCCTTACCCTTTTCATCTTTATCAAGCTTTAATGAAGAGCTCATTGGAGTGTCAAAAGCATTTGATGCTTCCATGTCGAATCTCTTGAGTAGCTCTTTGGTGTATTTGGCTTGGTTGATAAAGATTCCATCCTCGCTTTGTTTGATTTGCAATCCAAGGAAGAAGGTGAGTTCTCCCATCATGCTCATTTCAAACTCCTTACTCATACAAGAAGCAAACTCTTCGCACAAGGATCCATTAGTAGCACCAAATATAATGTCATCAACATAAATTTGCACCAACAATAAGTCCTTGCCCTTAGATTTGATAAACAAAGTGGTGTCAAGTTTTCCTCTTGAAAAACCATTTTCTAAAAGAAAACTACTTAGCCTTTCATACCAAGCTCTAGGAGCTTGTTTTAAACCATAAAGAGCTTTGCTAAGCTTGAAAACATGGTTTGGAAATTTTTCATGCTCAAAGCCGGGAGGTTGAGCCACATAAACCTCCTCCGAAATAAAACCATTTAGAAAAGCACTCTTGACATCCATTTGAAAGAGTTTAAAATCTCTATAGCAAGCAAAAGCTAAAAGCATTCTAATAGATTCAAGTCTAGCTACCGGTGCATAAGTTTCATCAAAATCAATTCCTTCCTCTTGGTTATAACCTTGGGCCACTAATCTAGCCTTGTTTCTAACCACGATTCCGGATTCATCAAGTTTGTTTCTAAATACCCATTTTGTGCCTATAATCCTATAGTTTTGAGGTTTAGGCACAAGGGTCCAAACTTGATTTCTTTCAAATTGAACTAGCTCTTCTTGCATAGCAAGCATCCAAGATTCATGATGTAGAGCTTCGGAGAAGTTCTTCGGTTCAATTTGGGAAAGAAATGCTAAATTAACATGTTGTTGAAGAGAGTGTCGAGTTCTTACCCCACTCGAAGGATTACCTAAGATTTGATCGCTTGGATGATCCTTTTTGTAAGTCCAATCTTTTGGTAATTCTTGAGAGTAGTCCGAGTTTGAAACATCATTGCTTGCTTCCTTGTCTTCCTCTTGAGAGCTTGATTGTTGTTCTTCTTGAATAATTTCTTTGTGGTTGTCTTGTATTGTTTCACTTATATCCAAAGTTCTCATGTCAATATCCACATCATCTACATTAACAATGTTAGTCCTCCGAAGAAAAGGATTAGTCTCATCAAAAGTAACATTAATGGATTCTTCAACAACCAAAGTACTTTTGTTATAGACTCTATATGCCATACTATTATTAGAGTAGCCAAGAAAAATACCCTCAAATGTTTTGGAATCAAATTTACTAAGGTGATCCTTAGTATTTAAAATAAAGCATTTGCAACCAAAGACTCTAAAAAAGCTCACCTTAGGTTTCTTATCATTAAAAAGCTCATAAGGGGTTTTTAACAAAATTTTTCGCAAGATAACTCTATTGAGAACAAAACAAGCACAATTGACCGCCTCCGCCCAAAAGTACTTAGGTAAATCATATTCGTTAAGCATTGTTCTTGCCGCTTCTTGCAAAGACCTATTCTTTCTTTCGGCAACACCATTTTGTTGAGGAGTTCTAGGAGCCGAAAAATTATGTGATATCCCAAAGTCATCACACAAGGCTCCTATTTTTGAATTTTCAAACTCTCTACCATGATCACTTCGAATATTGGATATCAAATATCCTTTTAGATTTTGAATACGTTTTGCAAATGAAGTGAACACATTTAGAGATTCATCTTTGGTGGCCAAAAAGAAAGTCCAAGTATAGCGAGAATAGTCATCAACAATAACAAAACAATATGATTTACCACCAAGACTAGTAGTAGGGATTGGTCCAAATAGATCCATATGAAGTAATTGCAAGGGTCTAGAAGTAGATACCATTTTCTTCGGTTTGTGAGAGACTTTCTTTTGCTTACCCATTTGACAAGCATCACATACTTTGTCTTTCTCAAACTTGATCTTCGGGAGTCCCCTCACAAGTTCTTTGCTTGAAATATCCTTTAAATGCTCCATATGCATGTGTCCAAGTCTTCGATGCCAAAGCCAAGATGTCTCACTAATAGCACTAAGACACTTGACATCTTGGTTAGCTAGATCATTCAATTTAATAGAGTAAACATTGTCATCTCTATTTCCTACCAAAATAGTTTCATTATTCTTCAAGGATTGTATAGTGCAATGAGAAGCCTCAAAGATTACTCTAAAACCTTTATCACTAAATTGACTAATACTTAGCAAATTATGCTTCAAACCTTCAACATATAACACATTCTCAATTGAATGTGGTTCCTTACCTATAGTTCCTTTACCTTTGATTTTTCCTTGTGCGTTGTCACCAAAGGTCACTTTTCCTCCTTCTATAAGATCAATTGAGGTGAAAAGAGATATGTTGCCGGTCATATGTCTTGAGCATCCACTATCAAGAATCCACTTCTTGCTACTAGATTTTGCTTTGAGACATACCTATAAGCACAAATCAAGTAGTGACTTTTGGTACCCATATTTTCTTGGGTCCTTGGGTGTTAGTCTTACATTTGTAATCTTGACCTTTCACAACCCACATCTTCTTTCTACCTCTAACATAAACAATTCTACAAGGACAATAATTAGTCGTATGCCCTTTCTTGTTGCACCAACCACAATGTGTAAATGGTGTACAATAGTTCTTTGGTTGTTTTGAATGAGTATTCAACCTAGCTTGTTGTTGAAAGATTTTAGGAGGTAAGGCCAAGGGATCTAATCCAAGACCACCTTTGTTTAGGCCAAATCTTTGGCGTCCAAGCATGACATCCAAATTGTTTTGACCATCAACAAATTTTTGAAGACATTTTTTCAAATCACAAATCTCAAGTTTTAAATCTTCATTTTGCTTTTCTAAAACCAAAGTCTTGCAAGAGATTTGTTTTGAGCTAGGAGTGTTAGCAATCAATTCAACCAAGTCATTATTCACATGTTTTACATATAAATGGTTGGAAATGCAATCATTCTTGGCATGCAACTCAATATTTTCCACTCTCAACTTCTCAATTTGCTTATTAGCCTCAAGGAGTTTTTTTGATAAAATAATATTTTTCTTAAAAATTTTCTTGGATTCCTCATATAGGCTATCATAAGCATCTTCGAAGCTTTCACTATCACTATCACTACCGGAAGAAGAGCTTACCTCATCATTTGCCATGAAGCACACATTTGCTTGTTCGTTCTTCTCAACATCTTCATCACTTGAATCGAAGTCACTCCAAGTTGGAGTATGTTCGGCATTCATTGCTTTTTCCTTCTCTTTGTTCTCTTTCTTGGAGAGTTGTCTCCTTTTAACTCTTTCCCATACATCTCTTCTTTCCTTCTTTTCTCTTTTGTATATGGGACAATCCATCTTCATGTGTCCCGGCTTGTGGCATTTGTAGCAAAGCTTCTCTTCGTTGCTAGCATTTTGTTGCCTTCTCCCACCATTCCTTCTAAATCTCATGAACTTTTTGAAGTTCTTTGCAATCATTGCAACATCCTCTTCATCAAATTCTTCTTCATCATCGCTTGACTCAAGGTTTGAAGATGAAGCTTTAAGGGCAATTGATGTAGGCTTCTTCTTGATGTCTTCTTGATCAAAGGTCTTGATTTGCATTTCGTACGTCATAAGTGAGCACATCAATTCATCAAGAGGAAAGATATTGAGATTCTTCGATTCTTGAATGGCGGTGATCTTTGCATCCCAAGCTCTTGGTAAGGACCTAATCACTTTTCTTACAAGATCACCATTGGTGAATTCCTTGCCCAATTGCTTCAAAGGGTTTACAATGTTAGTGAAACGAGTATTCATATCCGTAACGGATTCATTTGGAAGCATATGGAATAACTCATAATCTCTAAACAATAAGTTCATCTTGGAATCTCTAAGGAGAGAAGTTCCTTCATGAGTTACTTGAAGAGTATCCCAAATACTCTTAGCGGAATTACACATAATGACTCTATTGAGTTCATTAGTGTCTAAAGCACAAACAAGACAATTTTTCGCTCTAGCATTCATACAAATCATCTTTTTATCATGATCACTATACTCCGATTTGGATTTTGGCTCTTCAACCTTGTCAACCACCTTTATCGGAATGTATGGGCCATTCTCAACAATATCCCACATCTCGTAGTCTTGAGACTCTAAGTAGATTTTCATCTTAACTTTCCACACACTATAATTGGTCCCATTAAACAATGGAGGCCTAGTGGTAGAACTACCCTCCATACCCCCAACGTAAGCCATGATCGATTAACTCTCTTGGCGTTACCCAATATAACAAGAGCCGAGGCTCTGATACCACTTGAAACCAATAAAACAACCCTAGAGGGGGGGTGAATAGGGTTTTAAGACTACTTTAAAAATTAACAAACAACAAACCTCAATCTCAATAACTCAAATAAGCAAACAACCAATCTCAACACAAATGTAAGACGATAATGTAAAGAGAGAAGGGTTTAGAGATACTTGACAAGGAGAATTAAATGGTTCGGCTTGATATACCCACAAGCCTACGTCCACCCCTTCAAGGAAGTCCCTTGAAAGGCCCTAGAATCCACTAGTATGATCTTCCTTACGGGTCAAGATCGAACCTCTTACAATCCCTTGATGCTATGCCCACATCAAGAACAAGCTTTGACAAACCCAAAGCTCCAAAGCTTGACAACCCCAAGCTTTGATACAAGAACCTTTCAATGAAGAAATGTGTACAAGATTTCACTCTCAAGAAGTAGATGAGTACAACTTTAAGCACTAGAACAAGAGAGATGAGTGTATGATGACTTATGAAAGTGTATATCTCTCAAATGTAAGCTCACAATAAATGCTCTCTTGAAAAGGATGAGAAATCAATGAAACAAGAGAGATTTGAACAATTGCTTTGATCTTTGAGAATATGAAGGATAAGAGAGCTTTGAATGCAATTGATGAATCAAAACTATGCCCAAGATGAGTATTTATAGAGGTGGGAAAGAATATGACCGTTTGGAGTTAGGTGGTGCATTAAATGCGCCAAACGGCTATTGCAGTCGACTGCAATGTCCCATTGCAGTCGACTGTATTCCCAAAGTAGCCGTTGGAAATTCAAATTTCCAACTTGCAGTCGACTGTAATCCCAATGCAGTCGACTGTAATAGGCTACTGGAAGTATTGCAGTCGACTGCATTCCAATGCAGTCGACTGTAATACCTCACTGCCCAAGTTGCAGTCGACTGCAATCCAATGCAGTCGACTGCATTCCAGAAAATGCAGTTTCTTAGTTTTTAAAGAATGAAAAACTTTTATGCATGCAAGGGAAACCTATGGGCAAATTCTAGGTATACAGTCATCGTAACGATCATCTCTCTACGTCTAGTTTACAAAGAAGGAAATAAAGCATAGTAAAGTTCAATCGACGAAATCCTTCTTTGATGCGTTCCGTTGAGAGTCTTTAAACGATTTGCTCGTCTAATTTTCCATTTGCATGAGTGTGAGATTGTTCCTATTGCTTCATCAACTCAATGCATGTTAGACAGCATAATCATCAATGTTAGTTATCATCAAAATCAAATATAATCCTAGGTTAAATAACCGTAGGGTTAACAACCACTTTTCAATATGGGGTTTGAAAACTCCATTTTTGGAGTTTCATTTTTGTTTTTTTATTTTTGCTCTTTTGACATCCACCTTTTAACTTTTCTTGAAAGCATTTTAAATCTGTTCTTCCTTCAATCTTCATCACCAACACCTATCACTCAAGAATACCAAACCACCATACCCATTGATCGCCACCACCACCACCAATGACCAACACTCCTGAACACCAAACTATAAATACTGCCAACCACCATAACCATTGGCCTCTGGTCGACCATCACCACTGATCAACACACCCGAATATCAAACTTGCTAACATCCCCAACCACCATAGTCACTGACCGCCACCGCCACCAATGACCAACACTCACGAACACCACCAACCACCATAGTCACTGATAACCACAATCACCTCCACCATTAGTGTCCAATATTGCTAAACACCAAATTCTCTGACATCCGTCACCACCATGGCACCACCACTTCTCTAAATTCATATTACCATCATGCATATCGACCACCATTGTCCTTATAACAAATACCACCAAAAGATTTCATCCATCGATTAGCCCTAGTATCTTCGATTTACACAGGTAAATTCCAAACCATTCATCCAATTAAATCCCAATCAAACCAATGAAGCCCTAATTTACAAGGTAGTGTGTAGGAGATATGTTGGTCGTGGCGGGGGCGCTTTCGATGTTAAACATAGAAGTTCAGAAGAATCTCTCAAGTATTGAAAATTGAAAGAAAAGAGAAGAGAGCAAAAATAGAAAGAGAAGAAAGGAAAAATAAAGGAAAAATACAAACCAATTATGCAAAACTGTATCAAACTACCCTTCAATTTTGTAAAAAAAGAAAACTTAAAGAAATTTTGGTTTTCCCTAACTCTTACAAAAACTGATGTTTATATTGTTGGGGATACCTAACCTAAAATTCAGAAAACTTTGAGAGGGCGTCAACAACCAGTAGGGTCTAAGAGCTGCTGCCTTTACCAATCTTCTTGGACTTGGGTTTAGGACTAACATTTTCATTACTCGTTTTATGTAGAGCTTAATATGTGGCGTGACATATAGAATTTAAATGGATAACAATTGTGATATTACGATAACGTCCAAGATGGTTCTAAATATTGTGGTTCTGGAGGTAAGTAAGCTTGTAGTTACAAAACTTAGAACAAGAACTCTCTGAATCATATTCGGTTATGATCAAATCCCAAATTTCTTTATTTAATCTTCCATTTCAAGCTATGTCGCCTCAAGAAATAATCTTTCGGTTCTACCACTCTGTTGATAAGGAAGAAAAAAAAAGAAAGGTTGATGAAGATGGTACTCTTAGAGTTGAAACAGATTCGAAAAGAAATTGAGAATTGCTTTTGCATGATGAGAGAAATTCTATAAGATGCCATGAGGCTACGTACGCTTCACAGTTTGAATCATTTGAGAACTAAAAAGCACCAAGGAAGACAAGTGTATAAAGATGTTTGAGGAGAAGATGAGCGTGCGTTGTAGGGGAATTCATATAACTTACTATAACAATAGTATTCAAACCTTCGTCAAAACAAGATAAGATGTCTGAGTGCAAAACCCTATTGCACCATATATAATTAGAAAAGCCACAACCAAGTGTTGTAGTAAGAGGATACAACCCTCCGTATATGTAGGAATAGTTAATGGTGGCCAAATATAATTGTTGGCAATAACAAATTGCTATCAGGATTTCTCTCTTAAGGTATCTGCGAGAATACCGCTATGGCCAAATGTAATTGGTGGCAAAAACAAATTGCTATCAGGATTTCTTGCTCAAGGTATCCATGAGAATGACGCTATGCTATTTAGTGACTGTAATAATTTGTCGCTGCATGAGGGAGGAGAGGGGATTATAGCCACTTGCTGCAAGAATATATCCTATGTATTTTTTTCTGACAAAATCAGAATTGCAATTTATATTGCTTGTTCAAACTCGAAATCTTGAATTTATTCCTCAGGAAACTTTACCACTTTATCCACCCTTGGGGTTGTCTATCCGGCTGTCCCATGTAATTAAGATGTCAAATTAAATTCCACCAATTTGGAGTATACAAATGGAGAAAAGTGTTTTGCATTGCTAACTACCGCCATGAACCCCTACTTATTTTCTCGAGAGTTAACTAATCAGTTGTTTGGACACTGGACATCGATTTGTGTCAAAGTGACAAATAAATTCTTAAATCCATTTCAATCGGGTCACTCCATTAGCTTCCGTCAATACAAGTTTGTTAATCAAGGGGTAGATCCATTCCCTATTCTTGTTCTGCTTTCTTCTTCTCCCCAGATTCCCAACCTAAAGTGCGCGCACACACAATACCATTGTCACCCCCCACCCAACACACGTAACACACAATGTTACAGACGTGCACGCACGCTCATGCGCGCACACGCACGCACACACGAAACATCCATACCCACTCCCCCTCACCCCACCCCACCCCACCTTACGCCCCGACACACATTGTCATATATGCACGTGCAGACATAATTGCAAGCACACACATTTTCTAAAGGCTATGAGACACACACACACACACACACGCATCAAATATGCCCATCCCCTTTAATTTGTGATAGACAACTTTTAGCTTATAGATGTTAATTTGGCCTCGCAAACATGAGCACGAAAACTTTTAGCATATATATGTCAATTTGGCCCTGACATCTTAGCCTCGCAAACATGAGCACGGAAATTTTTAGCATACATAAGTCAATTTGGCCTCGCAAACATGAGCATGAAAATATGCAGTCCCACTTGAACAATTTCCCAACTTGATCGTCATCTTCAACATGAGCACGAAAATTTGCAATCCCACTTGAACAATTTCCCAACTTGATTGTCATCTTCCTTTTCCACAAGTAAGAAAAACAACCTAATTTGGTTCCATAGGAAAGTTTTGAGGGCCTACTTGTCACCCCTAACACCCATTTGTCTGAGCAAGTGAAGAACTAAAGCCAGGATAGAGACAATGTGTTTTATGTGAGTGTTATGTGGTGGTTGGGGGGGAAGGGATGGAGGGGGGGTGTCAAGACAATGTGTGTACGTGTGTGCACGATAGTGGGTGTTGTGTGTGTTTATGCGTGCACGCGCGCAACATTGGGTGTTGTTCTGTTGTGCCTGTGGGGCTGGATGTGCAGGTGGGTGGATGTTTTTTGTGTGTGACAGTGTGTGTATGTGTGCGTGCGCGCGCGCGTGCACGTGCATGCATGTGTCTGTGCGTCTGACAATGTGTGCATCTATGGGTGTCTGTGTATACATGTGTGTGTGTGTGTGTGTGTGTGTGTGTGTGTGTGTGTGTGTTGGGGGGATTGTGATTGTGGGTGCTTCATTGGGGGGGGGTCTTTTTAGGTAGTTGTGGGGAGAAAGAATGAAGAGTGAAAGAAAAGAGGAGGGAGGCTAGGCTAGAAAGAGGGAGGGAGAGAGGGAAAGAAGATTGGCTGGAAGGTAGGAGAGAAAGAGGAGGGAAACAAAGGATGAAAAGACAAAATTACCCCTCATTAAAAGCACTTAACAGGGCGACGGCATGGACAATTTGGTGGAGTAATCTGATTGAAAGGAATTTAAGAATTTAGAGGTCACTTTGACACAAATAGGTATGCACTGAACAAAGTTGAATTTACCTAAAGTACAGTGGCCAACTAACTAGTTAACTCTTTTCTCGAGTTCAATCACTATCTAATTCATGCCGCGCTCAGTGTGGTCATGTATGTGAAGCTCCTGATGAAAATGTTTTGGACCTTAGGTTGGAGCATAGTAGGGAGGGAGAATGACCATGAACAGGAAGCTACGATTTGGATTCGTAAATCACAAATAGGTAATACATGGGTACACCAGTTTCGGTGGGTGCATGAGATACACAAGAGTAGCCTCCTATTATGCACATAAGCTAGCAGTCTGCTGTAATTTCCTTGTCGTTGCTACATTGTTATAACATGCGTGGGCTAGAGTGGACTGCACTAGTTTACAAGGAGACACAAAATTAATATCATGCGACAGTAGAACTATATTGTCCTCCCAATATCTATTTGATTTCATGTTTCCTATCCACCTGTTAAGTAACCATTTGTTCAATTTCTTTTTTCCACAGGTTCCACTCTCTTCATCACACCCAATTTCGAACAAATTACTCACTTTTCATGCCATTCTATGACTACGTTTATGGTACCATGGACAAAGCTACGGACAGATTACATATAACTTCACTACTTAGACAGGAGGAACTGCCAAATGTGGTGCACTTAACGCATCTAACCACACCAGAGTCCATCTATCATACGCGGCTCGGATTTGCCTCCTTGGCATCAAGACCTTACACTTTCAAGTGGTACCTGTGTCTGTTGTGGCCCGTGACATTTTGGTCCATTGTGGTTACTTGGATCTATGGCAAAACTTTTGTTGTTGAGAGAAATATGTTCAAGAATCTCAAATTACAAACTTGGGCCATTCCAAAGTACAAGATTCAAGTAAGAAAAGCTATATTTATCAGATTTCTGCACCGATGCATTAGGTGAATGTGCATACAATCACTTCTTGCATGTCATGCCGCTGTCTAAAGCATCCCTATTCCCGTGCATGAATCCGATGTATTAATTTGGTGCACTTAGCATTTTGTGTTCTACTTTTCTAACTATCACTGAACCGGTGTAAACGCAACTTCGTCTATATATTCATAGATTTTATTGTATGCTATGTCACAGTACTTCATGCAGTGGCAAAGAGAGTCTATCAATAACTTGATTGAGGAAGCTATGCTGGAAGCTGAGGAAAGAGGAACAAAGGTGTTAAGTCTAGGCCTACTAAATCAGGTAAATTTTTGTCTTCTCTTTCCCTGTGACCCTCTCCATCATGTTCACTATGCTAAATTAGGCTTGAATTACAGATTCTCTATGCGCTATGAACTTTTTGAACTGTTGTGAATTCACCTTATGTGCCAGTGGTACATGTAAATTTAAATTACGTACGGCTTCTCCATCACACATACTTGTATCATCTCCAACGCACTAGGCACCCTTGCTCCTTACACAAAGCTAGCACCTCTTGCTCCCCCAAAACAAAAATATTTGTGGATTACTCCCGCGTAGCACCATTCTATCCACCATTCGGACAGTTGAATATACACATGAATTCTTCACTTTTTGCTTTTATCACTTCCATTAACACGGTATCAAGAGCCACTTGTGAGTGGTCTCTCGAATCCACCACTCACTGATTAGATCACCTGTATTACTCAAGATCAGATCATCACAAAAGATCTCCTCTGCTACGCATCACTGTCGTGTCACGGCCTCTACAAAATCATCAACCACCAGCTTCACCACAGGGCCAATCACTACCTGAACCATAATTCCCCTCCACCACCACCACCTCCATATCACAGCCCTCCACCACCCTAACCAAGTAACGCCGCCTCTCCTCCGCAACTCACCACTCAATCACCTTCTGCACAAATATCTGACCCATCACCACTATAACAACTAAAACCACCCCAACCGCAATCACAATAGGTGCGGGAGCACCACCACCACATTAATTATATCTCGACTCAATGCCACTGCAAGCAAATTCCGCCGCTGCACCACCATCCATTCACCCGTGCATATCACCACCAAATCACCGACCCTGCCACACTGTTTTGTCCTCTCTGGCCACAACCTAGGTTCGTCCATTGCTTCTCGTCGCATCTTCAGTTTGCAGCTTGGGCCAACTGGCTCTAATCCAAGTCGAATTACCAACAATTGTTAGTCAGATATTTTTCTTTTACTTCTGTTTTCCGCATTTATGGTTTGGAATATTGTTCCAACAACTTAAGTATGGACCAATCCCATGTCGCCAAGCCTATCCAGATCATCTTGGATGGTACCAATGTGATATTCTATGGGCTCAATATAAGAACAGTTCTGAAAAAGTTCATAACTATAGGCGTTTCATTGCCAGAGATATTTGCAAACCCACTAAAGAAAAGGACGACGATACAGTCAAATATTCTGGCATCATGATGAATGGGTCGTCAAAAATCATCAACTTTATTGTCACATAATTTAGATAGAATTTGAAATTACTTATAGTTTTGATTTTCTGCTTCTAAAAAAACAAAAACAAAAACTAAAATTAGTTTAGTTTAGTTTTTATTTTTTACAAAAATAAATGAGTATTTAATTACCCAATTTTTATTTTGAATTTTTTCTTTTGTGGTGGTTGCGGTGACGGTGGTGGAGAGTGGCGGTGGCCGACAGGGTAGCCGATGGACGGTGGCCATGGTGGTGTGTGTGTGTGTGTGGGGTGGGGGGGGGGGTTCTCAAAATAAAAATCAGAACTGGAACCCAAAACTCCAAAATGGGAGTTTTCAGAAACAACCATGTTTTAAAAACTGGTTTTCAAAATAGAAGAGAAAAAAAACTGTCTCAAGCGCGTTTTTTTTCCTCCAATTTACAAAATTAGAGAAAAAACTGAAAACCAACCAGTTTTCAAACAGTTAGTATATCTATTATATCCATTAATCTACGATTCGGCTTTAACACAGCTAAAGAACTTTAGGATTTTTCTATCTCAGCTATATACCACCTCCAACCTTGTTCACCAATACCAGTTTTTAGGACACTCTATAACATGAGATAGAAATCAGAAGAGTCTATCAACACCTTTTTTTTTTTATCTCAAATGCACTCGATTTGGAATCAGTTGGCACTTGATGAACCTAAGTGGTTGACAATCAAACATTTGCTACTCACCATGATCGTCAGCATCTGGTTCAGTTTCTTATGACTCTTACGAATGACTTTGAGCCTCTTCGTGTTTCTCTTATCCACCGAAGTCCCTTTCCAACCCTTGAAGCTGCTATTTCTAACTTTCTCTATGAAGAAACTCAGCATGGTTCACTTAAATCACATCGTACTAATGCAGTTCTAGCTTCTTCTTCTTCTCACTCTTTAAAAGGAAACTTCTCGAACCAAAAGAGTGCAAAATTTATTTTGGATATCCTTTGCAAAATTTGCAAAAGGGCCTGGTTATTATTCAGACGATTATCCCAAGAATGTTACTAACCGATCCACTAATCATCGACCTTGAGGCGTTCAACCCCTTCGAAATAGGGTTTAATTATGTTGTAGCTACCGCAGGTTCTCCCACCAAAAACATAATTGTCAGTTCTTGAATCCCTATAGCCGATATCGCCACTTCGGGCAATTCTTCATGGTTCTTCGACTATGGATATTGCAGTCACATCACATCCTACTGTCATTTGCTTGAAATTGCATTAACAATTGCACCAGTTATACACACAGCTAACTGCTCTTGTATGCATGCTACTCATATTGGTCATGTTTCTACACGAACCCCTGACTCTGCCTTACCCTTATTTTATTCCAACCTTACTCTCAATCTGATTCCTTTTGGTCAATTGTGTCAACTTGGTCTTGACTGGCATTTTGAGAATTCTGGTTGTTTTATAACAAGATCCAAGAACAGAACAGACTCTTCGGATTGTTTGTAAAGTCAGACAATTGTATAAGCTCAATAAACTTCGCATTCCCTCTAACTTTTATTATAAGTACTGCTATGTTACATCGTCTTTGTAGTCCAACTCTCATGTAGGACTCTGCCATTATCTTTTAGGTCATCTATTTAACTCTTTTGCGCCCTTTACGTGTAGCGGTCAGTTAGGCACTCTAAGAATTGTATAAGTTAATTATTTACCCTACCAACTTACCAAGCAAAGGGCTTTACCTTTCAGTAAAAATGCATCTCTCGCATTTGCTCCTTTTGATTTAATTTATTCTGATACATGGGGACCCTTCCTAATCTTACTAAGGCGATCAAAATCATGTTATTTTCAATGATGATTACTCTTGCTTCACATGACTTTACCTTACGTAAAATCGATTTCAGTTACCAAAAGTCTATCAATCTTTTGCCACCATGAGACAAACTTAATCCCATGAAGTACAAGAAAGAAGAACTCTGAATTAAAACATTTTGCAAAATTAAAGCATTTCACATTGATAACCCCTTGAAATGCAAGAAAGAAGAACTCTTGAATTTTCCTGCTTCTTGTCCTAAGCACTTCTGGGGGGGGGGCACTGCCTTAACAACTTGTTTTGTTCTCCTTTGGCCTTACGCGTGAACAAAACTAGAACCTCGACTGACTTTTTTTCGTAGCTTGGACATGTCATTGAACATAAGGGGTGCAAATGTTGGGATCCCATCTTAATTTGTCTTCGATTAACCCATAATGTCATTTTTTCAAAAAAATAAGGTGTTTTCGTCCAATGTCCAAACTCCAAATATCATCAGCAACAAATTCATTTTTTTTACTAACCCCTATTGTTGAGGTACTCCCTGATGATGTTAATACATGCTCTCTTTATGAGCTTATCACAACGGCTCTGCCCACGACCAATTTGGAGACTCATGTCTCTTTAGCGGACCATTCAACTCTTAAGGAACCTAACACTCAACCGATCTCTCCGCTTAAGGCCTCCAATCTACCTGATGATCCTACTACAGCTATTTTAACTCCTGAGGACCCTAGTAGTTCTAATTCACCTATCGCTATTTCAGAGACATCTGCTCTTGAACCTTCTGAACCACCTACATTTCCCTTTGAGTCCCAATTTTCTCTTTCACTTAAAAAAAGGGTAAGAAAGCCGCCTACTCGTTTTTAAGATCATCGTTGTTTCTCTACCATTATGTCCTTAAACGAGCCATAGTCCTATCACGAGGTGAGTTCTAATCGTGTCTAGCAACAAGAAATGGCTGAAGAGCTATAGTCATTAAACAAAACTCATACAAGGGATCGATTTGCCTCCTAGGAAATTAGCTGTAGGGTGAAAATGGGTTTATAAAATCAAAACTCAAGTGGATGGATCTGTGGATCATTATAAAGCTTGCCTTGTTGCAAAAGGTTACTCTAAAGAATATGGCATTGATTATGAGGAAACAATTACTCATGTTGCTCACCTTACATTTGTTCGGAGCTTGATTGCGGTTGCTGCTGCTCATAAATGGACGTTACGAACACATTTCGTAGTGATGACTTGATAGAGGAAGTTTACACGCAGCGCCCATTATGCATGGTATCAACACTAGCGTAAAGATTGTAGACTTTGTCGAGCATTTTATGGTTTCAAACAAGCCCATGAGCTTGGTTTGTTGGTTTGCTAAGTTCAGCACCACAGTTTGCTAGTTTGTATTTACCTAAAGCTCTCGTGATTCTGAGCTCTTCATTCAAAATCCGAACATGGGACCATTATGTTGCTACTTTACGTTGATGATATGATCCTCCATGGGGACGGTGTGTAACTGGATCTCTAATCTTAAACATTTCCTCAACCAAAATTTTTAGATGACAGATGGTGTCCTTAGTTACTTTCTGGTCTCGAGATTTCTTCTTCGTTTGATGGATATAATATCTGGTAGGCCAAGTATGCTTCTAATCTCATAACTTGTGCTAGTTTAATAGATAGCAAGACCGTTTCAACACCTCTTGAGCCAAATGATAAACTCACTTCTTGATGTTTCACCTCTCCATGACGTCACTTTTTGCCAACAATTATGGAAGTCTTGTTTACTTACTGTTACTCAAACTTACCCAATTTGCAAAGCTCTATACATTTTTAGACTAGATTCTTTTATTGAAATTGACACCCTTTTTGCCGCTAAAGGTAAAATTTTGTTGCCGGTATGCCATTAATGAAAAGATGGAAAACGAACCCAAATTAGCCTTCTCTATATATGCAGGTTATGATTAGCAAGTTTTTTATACTGTCTAAGTCATCATCAGTGTAGGAAACCCAATGCACATGTTCCCTTCTTTCCACTAAATTCACGCTCTTATTGTCCCTAAAGGAATGAAATGTAACCTAGCCATCCCAAAAAAAATGCGTAACTTTAGTTGAAGAATGCCGTGGATTTAGCTCGATCAGCCCTTTGCTATTTATATGCTTTAGGAAATTTTGGTTAGAACATAGTGAAAGAATTTTCATTCCTATGGAGTGGTCGTACGTCTGAACCGCGTTAAACTTTGTGCTCATCCTTATTGTACGAAAAAAGAGAAGTAAAACTTGGTGCTCCTTTTCTACATATCACTTGTTAGTTGTAGTTTCTAATTGAGCTATAAAATCATTTCTACATACACTTGGCAGGTAGAGGAGCTTAATGGAAATGGTGAGCTTTATATAAAAAGGCACCCTGAGCTCAAAGTCAAGTTGGTAGATGGAAGTAGCTTAGCAGTTGCTGTTGTACTAAACAGCATTCCAAAAGGAACGACCCAAGTGGCCCTTAGAGGCAATTTATCTAAGGTTGCTTATTCCATTGCCTTCATATTATGCCGAAGGGGCATCCAGGTATGTAAACTGAAGAACAATATTATGCCCCACTGTTCATATCACTAAACCACCTCACCTCAAACCATTAGTTATGCATGAATTTACAAATACTGCTGGAGACGTGCAGGTTCCAGCCTCTTTAGGATGTTGATGAGGTCCAAATGTTAATTAACTTTTTTTTTTTTTTTGAGTTTTACCAATATACGTAATTAAATACTTACGCTTAAACCATGACATGGCTGCAAAACTCCCTCAACCTAAACTAGTATTATAATTCTCCATACAAAGGCGTGAGATGCAAAATTGTATTGGTAACTTTGGTTTAGATGCCAAGCTTAGCGCCAAACTATGGCTACAGCTGCAAAAATATCCTCTGAAACGAGAACAAAAGCAAAATTTCTCCTAGTTTGAATGGGAATGAAAGCAAAATGTATAATCTTGCTCCAAGGCATTAGATGGAGAATTTTACTATAGACTGATCTTACCAGGTTGGTACTCCCCCTTTATAATTAGATCCTCTCTTCTAGAAGTTCATATATTTCATGGAAAACATACAGTAGAGAGTATAATCGAATGATTATAGCATGTTCAAACTTCTGTACGAGCGGGCATATTTGGTGTATCATGTTTTGGAGACAGACGAGAAGCATAAATATGTAAATTCAAAGCCAAACTGGGGGTTTATACCCCTTAATTCCCTAACACGTGGTTGAAAACTTGGATATACAGGTAGCCACATCACACGAGGATGACTTTACTAGGATTAAAGAGACGCTTGAAACCAAGGCGCAAGACAGTTTGGTCCTTACAAGGAGTTTTGCTCAGCCGGTGAGTTCTTGTCACTAATGTATACCTTATCATGGTGATCTTTTATCTGGGAAAACTTAATTATCAAGTACTTTAAAAGTTTTCTTATCATTCGTCAAATGTTTATGAAGCCTATTTCAAGATTACCGATGTTGCAGATATGGTTGGTGGGAGAAGGATTAAGTGAAGATGAGCAACTGAAGGCATCAAAAGGAACGATTTTCATTCCGTTCTCACAATTTCCTCCGAAGAAAGTGCGAAAAGATTGCTTTTACTACAATACACCAGCAATGTTGACTCCCAAGTATCTAGAGAATGTAGACTCGTGTGAGGTTAGAACTTCTTATTCCACTATGCTTCTACTTTGGTTGTGTTTTTTGACAAATATAATTAATGGATCAAATGCTGAAAATGGACAAAAAATTTATGATATCCTTCCAATCTGCTATGGAAGACGTTCATGGCTAAAAGAACGGCTGAAGCACACGTTTCAGAACAGATTTTGAGTGTCCACAACAAGACATGTCATATTTCCATGGAAAGGCGTAATCTGAGCTTTCTGTTTTGCCGAAGGAAGACGCATTGCAGAGAGATATTGCTACCATTGTTGCTAACGTTTGTTATGGGTGTTTTAAACAGAATTGGTTGCCAAGAAGGGTGATGAGTGCATGGCGCATAGCTGGTATATTGCATGCTTTGGAAGGATGGAACGTGCACGAGTGCGGTAATATGATGTTTAACATTGACAAAGTCTGGCAGGCCAGTCTTCAACATGGTTTCATCCTCCCACCGTGTCCCCAGAATTGAAGCCTTTAATACGTGGAGTATCCATAACTTTTTTGCAGTTATCTTGTCTTGTCTAAAAATAATAATAGTGGAGAATGTAATCGTTGGTTTATCATTGGGCGTATGCATCTCCTCGAACCTTCCATCAATAAGAAAATACCTCTTCAAATTTGTGACAAGTCAAGGATAATTATTTGGTAGAGTTGATAAAAAGAGTTCTTCGGAGAGGAAAGCTCACGCCAATCAGTTGTGAGATATTCCCCGTTTATGCAATGTTGTTTCTATAATGTATGATGAAGTCTCAGATCACATCTATAGGTTGAATGTTATATGTAGCTGCTGTTGAGAGATTTTAACATGAATTTTAGTAAAACTAGCCGTTATTTTCAAATCCTAGAGCTTAAGGTCGACTAGGTTCAAATTTTTAGGAGACACTGTCTCAATGCAGTTGACTATGATGGTCTTCTCAAGAAAATTACCTCTCTTGTTGGGCATAATTTTCTCAAGAATAATGGGATTAATATAAGGCACTATTTTTTTGTTGGAAAGTAAATCCAATCAAATATTAGCTCCAAAACATTTTTTAGGAAATCTAAAATTATTTTAAAGTTGACCCCTTTTTTAGAAACACGCATTTTTAAAAAATTATGAATTCACGTGCAATGCTCAAGATGTCTAAAGTCATTCTATGCCATAGTCAAAAATTCAAGCATCAAAGTGAGGCTAACAATTTCAAGTAACTTAGGGTCTGTTTGATATCTCTTACAATTTTGATTTTTAATTTCCAAAAAAGCAAAAATCAAACCAATTTAGTTTTTATTCTTTACAAAAACAAATGGGTGTTTGATTATCCAATTTTTATTTTGAGTTTTTTCTTTGGTGCTGATCGCGACGGCGACGATGGCGGTGGCGGGGGTGGCTGGGGGGGGGCGAGGTGGCTGGGGGGGGGGGGGCGGTGGCAGTTGCAGCGGTGGCGATCTCAAAACAAAAACCAAAACAGAAAATCCAAGACTCCAAAATAGAAGTTTTAAAAAATAGCTCCGTTTAAAAACTGATTTTTAAAATTGAAGGAAAAAAAACTATGTACCTAACGCTTTTTTTTTCCCTCCAATTTTGAAGAAAAAATTGAAAACTTAAATGTTGTCAAACGCTACCTTAACGTATGTATTCTTTGTTTCTCTTTGACATTGGATTTCATGAACCTTTATTACTATCTTCACTATAGCTTTAACCTCCTTTGATTCCATCCTGCATTTTTAACTTCTCAATTTTATCTTCATCAATGTATATGCATATACCTACTAAGCATCTACTTAAAGCTAGGGCTGTATACGAACCGAGTTCGAGCCGAACATGGGTGTGTTCGAACTCGGTTCGTTTAAATTTGGACATGTTTGAACTCGGCTCGAGTTCGTTAAGAGCCAAAATATTAATGTTCGAACTCGGCTCGAGTTCGTGAGGGTGAGACTCGGGCTCGGCTCGCTTAACTCGTTTAACAAAACGAGCCGAACTCGAGTTCGATGACTCGGCTCGCATTCATGTTCGATTCCAATCAATCTCTAAATCAATCTCTAAAATTACTCAAAATTCTCAAATCGTCCAAGCATAATTAATAAAAAATGATAAATAGAAGATACAGGAGGGATGCTGAATAAATAAAAAACACAGATCGATGCATTCGAGGTTAAGCCCTTGGCTTTGCAGGCGATAACTTTGCAAATCGGAAACTTAGCTTTGCAGGCGATAACTTTGCAGATCGGAAACTTGGCTTTGAAGGCGATGGCTTTGCAGCTTTAAAAGTTGAACGGTTGAACCCGACGGCAGGTTGAGTCCGGCAACTGGGTGGGAGATGACAGCGGCGAAGACGGCGGCGTGATGTTCGTTTGTGAAGACTGAAGAGAGAGAGAGAGAGAGAGAGGGTCTATGCGCGATCTGCTTGTGTGTGTGTGTGTGGCAAGGTAGGGGACGAAGAGTGCGGCTGTGTGAGTGAGTGCAGAGTGCGGCTGTGTGAGTGAGTGAGTGAGTGTGTCTTGTTTGGTTTAGGTTTTAGTTTGAGTTTATATAGTTAGGGTTTTCAAGTGTTTGGGCTTATCTAGGGGTTGGGCTTTATTTTTATAAATGGGCTTGGGGTTTTGGGCTGACTTAAAGGCTTGGGATTTTGGGCTGCCTCCACTTTAAAATTGAATTTATGTGATTTATGTAATCATTAATTTTGTAAATATATTATAATTAATTTATTATTTAGACGAGCTGTTCGCGAACATGTTTGTGAATATTTTAGTATGTTCATGTTCGGCTCGTTTAATAAACGAGCCCTAAAAACTTGTTCATGTTCGGTTCGTATATTATATGAACGAACACGAACGAGTTCTGTTAAGAACGAACCACGAGCCGTTCGTGAACAGCTCGGTTCATTTACAGCCCTACTTAAAGCACACATAAAATCATAATCAACGTGTTGTTATCAAAAAAAAAATAAAAAAATGTAAGCTTAGTTTCTCTAATCATAAAGACCTAACAGATATAACTTTTTTCTATACAAGAATTGGTATTTCTATATCTATACACACGTATACATAAATAAAAAAAAGGGCCTTAGTTGATCCATATATATATATATATATATATATATATATATATATATATATATATATATATATATATATATATATATATATATATATATATAAGGGCCTTAGTTGATCCACATCATCATCACATCACATCTCATCATCATCAATGTTTTTTTTTTTTTTTGAATGAAGAGTAGAAATATATACCAAGATTAACAGAGAGGGTGACAAAACATGCCAAAAAGGTAAGTAAAAAATATTCAGATAACATCCATCCGATAGACATCGCAATAAAATAAACTCTACAACCACAAATAACTAAACTAAATTTTTTTTGTTTTATGTGCACTAAGACAGGTAAAAGAAACGGCTAAATACATAACAAAGACTAACTACGTAGCCTAGAACTAGATAACAGTGAAAAGAACTAGTAGAAATAGAAAAGGGGAAAGTAGGGAATGACCCCCTTTACTTTACACGTTGTGCGATTTGCCCCCCTCCACTTCAAAGTTAAGCACTAAACCCCCCCCCCCCCCACAGTTACAGAAAATGGGCACCTTAGACGGATCCGTTATGAATAGCGTGAAATGACCAAAATACCCTTATTTCTTTATTAGCTAATGACCCCCTGTACTATGCATGGTGTGCAATTTCCCCGCCTCAAATTTAAATTACAATTTTTGCCCATGACCCTCCTCCTCTGGTCAACCCCGCTACAATTGGTGATTCACTGAGCACAACCACTTCACTGAACACAACCACTAGTCTTTTTCTCCGACCACCAGGGAGTTAAAAAAAAAAAAAAAAGGAACCGCGATTGCCGTTAGGATTAACAACGAATTTGCAAATTAAGCTTTTGAAATCCTAAAATTAGAGGATTTGAAACCCTGATTTAAAAATTAGGGTTTTGAAACCTTAAAATTAGGGTTCAAAACCCTAATTTGAAAATTAGGGTTTCAAAACCCTAATTTGAAAATTAGGGTTTCTCTTCTCCTTCTCCAGATCTGACCCCGCCGCCGGCAGCCCAAGCGTCATCCTCACCCCACGCCGCCGGCAGCCTCTCTCGGCCCACCATCCAGCAGACTCGCCCCGCCCCACCCCACCATGCCGGCAAGCCCCTTGGCAAACCCACCCCACCACGTCGGCAAGCCCTCTGGCAAACCCACACTACCGATTTCAATTCAATTCCATTTCAATTCAATTCAAATTTTCATCAATGCCGTGGAAGGGGAAGGGGAAGGGGGAGGGCGGTCGCGGCGACGGGGAAGGGGAAGGGGAAGGGCCGTCGCTGCGACAGGGCCTTGGGAAGGGGGGGCTGTCGCGGCGACGGGGAAGGGGAAGGGCTGTCGCTGCGACGGGGCCTTGGGAAGGGGGAGGGCGGTCGCGGCGACGGGGAAGGGCGGTCGCTGCGACGGGGAAGGGGAAGGGGGAGGGGGAGGGTGGTGCGGCGACAGGGAAGAGGGAGGCAGACGGGGAAATGAAGGGGTGCGGTGGTCGGGTGGTCGGGGGAGTTGACAAAATTGGGTTGGGGGGATAGGGGGTTAGGTGGCGGGGGGTGGGGGGTGGGGGTGTGGGGTGGTTAGAATTAGGGTTTTTTCTGATTTTCTTTTCTAAAAAGAGACAGGGGGCAAAAATATCATTTATAAAAAGAAATCGTTAGTCAGCGCGCGTGTTGACCACGCGCTGTTATATTTAAAGGTTTCCGTCTAAGGTGCCCATTTTCTGTAACTGTGGGGGGTTTAGTGCTTAACTTTGAAGTGGAGAGGGGCAAATCGCACAACGTGTAAAGTAGAGGGTCATTCCCTACTTTCCCCTATAGAAAATAGAAAATAACGAAAAAAGACAACCAATAAAAATACTCCAACAAACTGCCAGCCACAAACCCAGTGCCAGACACTTGTCTTCGCCAACGCCACGTGTCCTCAAACTCCGTGCCCCACTCCGACGCCTGGAAACCACCATCCCCGACCAACACACCACCGCCGATCCAAGGGAACATCAAACCAAGCCTAAACGGGAAACTTTCCAACCCAACAAGACACCGGAGCTAATGACTTACGGTATCACCTCATAACCACCGACGACCACCTTACCCCGCTGAAACTCCGATTGAAACCAGCAGTTCAACACCACCCTCACTGACGGCAAACCGCGATCTCCCATAACCCGCTGCAGTCGGTAGAAAATTCTCAGCAAGGCTACACCACCGAGACTCCGCAACGGCCAAACCAAGCTTAATCAAACAGGGAAACAGAGTCGCAGACACCACACCACACCATAACAACAAAAACAAGACATCTTTCTAGATCTAGGGGAAGGGGATCAACAAGGGGGGAAATAAACCCTAGAAGAGAGGACCTAGACCTAGACTCTCCTTCCTACTCCAACCCGTGGCAAGTGACACACGAACCCCGCCGGCAAAATCTCCCAACCCACAACCCAGCGCACGAACCCATGGCGCTTCCGTCGCCACCGCCGTGGATCCCAGCGTGTGGTGATGTGGTAATCGATTAGGATTTCGATTAGGGTTTGTGAAAGATTCGGGTGGTTAGGGTGCTGGGCGTTTCGTTGCAGCTGGTGGTCCAATTGAAGATCCATTGCAGATTTGGCGCTGGAGATAGGTTGGGGCTTATATGTTTAGGTACGCTGTCTGTTTCCTTGGGCTTCGTCTAATTTTTCTCTGAAGTATCAATGATCATGATTCAGACCTATTTTTCCCGTACGTGCATGTGTGTCTTAAAGTTTCGTCGATTGTCCGCCTTGTCTCGTCATGGAAAATGGGAATGTTTAAGTAGTTGAACTTTAAAAGTTGGTAAAATGCATGTGTTAAGAGTTGAGACTGGTTTCGTTTGGGAGCATATATTGTAGATAGAAGTCCTTTGCCTTCAAAATGCCAAAGAACATTAGGTAATTAGATGTAAACCATATAGTGGATGATGGTTTTGTAAGGTAAGCCACAGGCTTGCCCTCTAATATGGAAAACAAGGTAAATTCAGTGAATCAGATCTCTGTCCTTTCTTAGAGGTTTCAACAAACTATCTCACTTTCACCTTTCTAAGCTTTTGCTAAATCTTGACCAGATTGATATCTATTGGAGTCCTTGGGACCTTATAGGTCCTGTTTTAGAAGTGTTGGAGTTTGTATGTAGAGGACAAGTTCTTTATGTCCAGGGTGTCGTGGTTACTTCACATTTTGTTGACAAGGCATTATACTGGTTGCTTATAGAGGTGGTTTATGTGGGCTTTATCTATGCCCTACACTAGTCATTTTAGGGTGAAAGCTTTAGTGTCCATCCAATTAGGGAGATTAGCTCTTGTAGCATTTTCCGTAATTTAGGTGAAAAAGTCACGCTACCTGCCATTTATGTGAGTAACGTCTCAACTTATTATGTAAATGAAGGTAGAAGGAGATGAACTATGAAACTATGAAGAAAATATAGAAGAATAAATGCTACAATTAATTCGTCAACCTACATTGGCGATTTATTCACATATTTATTGACGATTTTACAATTTTTTTCATAGTTTCCTCTGAATCAACTTATATTGGCAATTTATTTGTTGGAACACAATCTACATTCTCACATTATAGACCTAATATCAACTACCCAGAACGTGCTCACTCCTCAATCCAAGATGACATAACCCGAAGCAGGTCGTCCCTGACACGGCCAACCTAACCGGAAACCTGACACACTCCTCGAGATTCAACAACCCCCCAAAATTGATATTAATTCTCATAAAACATTTTTATAGCTAAAAACAGCATATGAAATAAAAATGAAAATTTTCTCAATTTTTGAGCAATTTTGAATTAAAACTAATTTCTTAAAATACAATAAAAATCCATAAATAGCGATAATTATTTCTGGCTGAAAATAAAGTCCCATAATTTTTATAATAACATTAAAATATATTTAAAATTATAAAAATTAAAATTAGAATTTAAAAGGCATTAAAACTATTTTTAAATTACTCATTTTGCTAAATTCAATGCGATATTTTAACGATATCGAATAAATTCTAAAAATCATCAAACTTAAACTGCAACTTATTTATACTATTAAAACATTACTCTATTTTTTCCAAGGCTTCTTTATGAGTTTAAAAGACTCCAAAAAACCTTACAAATCTGAACTTACAGAAAATATACAAATACATACGATTTCAGAAAATTATAAAAATTTTCCAGAAATCCTAATTAGCCTAAAGTATCCTCTTGTAAAATTTTACTTGCTAATTGTAACCGTGCGCAATCCAAATGCACGCGCCGAACTCAACACGTTGCTAATATCCGATTCGCACTTTCCCTCTGCACTCTCTTACCCAGTGTACTCATAGACGCACAACACAACCACACACCCACCCACACACACACACACACATTGCAGACAAATAAACAAACACCCAAGCATACATTACCCATAGTTGCTTACACACATACACACATCACTCACACACTTATTCACACAACACAATCATGCATTCAAATATCCCTACACACTGCCTCATGGCAGTTGGTATTTCCTTCTTCTTGTTTTTGTTCCACACACTCACACGCACACCATACACATATACATATATACATATATATACACACACATATACATATATACATATATATACACACACATATATTATCACACTTATACGCAGCATACAAACACCATTGTATACACCTATATACACCCACATGCACACATCACTTACACACACTCGGCAGCCGTCATTTTGCTCCTTCATACACCTACAAAAATCACTCCATATTTACACACAAATGGGCACAATACACTCAGCAATGCTCTCTCGTTCTCCCTCCTTGTTCATTATCCACACACGCTACACAAAACACACACTACACGGCTGCCTTCCAGCCCTTCTTCCTCCCTCATTACATACCCACAAACACAAACATACACTCATCTCCCCACAGCCCCTCACATTATTCCTCTTTCTAAACCCACATATTGCCTTACTATTTCACCTTTGTTGTCTCTCAAATACACATACATAGGTACACAGTCACAGCCACCATGGCTGTGACTTGCTTGAACCCCCTCATCTCACTCACGGCAGCAATTTCCTTTGGCGACAACTCCATCTCACAGCCACTCAAACAATACTACATACCCACCATAAAACGTCACGATATGACACCAAAACCTACACTTTTGTACAGCAGGCACAGCCCCCACTATCACCCCTATACCTAACACCCTAAACCAATATTAGTCACAAATGGATATATATATATATATATATATATATATATATATATATATATATAAACCCGTATATTAAAGTGAATCTTACCAAAAAAAATATAATTTGATCATCGGCGAAAGTGTTCCTTCTTTCTCTCTCTCAGTATCTTTCTTGCTCTCAACGAGCTTCAGAAAAAGGAATGGGAAATAAAGACGGCTGCTATCTCATAGTTGTATATATATAAAAACCCTGGGTTGAAAAATTATCAAAAAACCCCCTAAAGTTTCGATAGTTTTTTCAATGTTCATCCAAAACTTTCTTTTATTACGAAAGGCCCACAATAACTATTTTTGATAAAATAATGCATTAGAAAATTTTAACAGGCCATTACATAGCCCCGCTTTACTAATCATCACTAAAAGTTGCTAATAAAGGCATCAATGCAAACTAAAACAATTTTGTCACTATAGAATACCGATAAAATTTCACTCATGGAAATCGACGCTAAATCTTGCATATAAAAGTCGTCGCTTAAAAATAAACTAACCGGCTAGTCAATATCCAGGTTCAAAGTGTTACATTCTCCCTTACTTATAAAAATCTCGTCCTCGAAATTTAACGTGCCTGATATTGTTGTCCTTGAAATATTTAGCCAATTCCTATAAGCAATCACACATCAATGCCTCAAACCAAATGATGTATTCTCTACACACTCTCATATCTAGCCACTACTACTGTTCAATTAAGGTATTAAAGTTTTTCATAACCCTCTTGTCGAAACTTAGGCTTTCTCCTACACAATTCTAAAGTCTACAAAATAATATACCTATGCTATGATACTAACTGTAACATCCCGAAAATCTGGAACGATAGACACTCGCTCGATCATTCAATCTAAGACAATAATATTCTCATAACCCGATAAACAACTATTATCAGAGCAGCTAAATCATTAATCATACTCTTAGTAAACTATCATAGATGAAACATTAAGTCTAAAAATTTTTAAATACTAACATTCACCCACGCCAGGGTTCTAATGTGCAATATTAACTTAAATTAAGTTTCCTCACTTGGTTCTAGTCCATACTCATTCAACCTAATACTGGTTATCTCTTACAGAAAGGAAGTCAAACGAGAGTGAGCTTTTGAAAGTCCAGGAAGGTCGATCAAGGATTAAAAACAACAAAACGACTCGGACTTTTCATATAGAGTCAAATGATATTTTTTTTGAAATGATTTTTAAATACAAACATAGCATCTCGATATAGACATAGGGATGAGTATCAACTCAATCCCTCAATCAATAGTCATTTCAAAGCATTTCAGGTACAATAAAACAGCAACAAGTAATATTGATCATGAGCATTACACCTATAGCAAAGCCACCCCGACAGTACTTGATACACTTTGCATATGCATAAGTACACTAACTAGTCCTTTTAGGTACTAGTTTAACCCAACCAACAGACCATCTTTATAACGTCAACAATAGGCACCATCCTTGTAACTCCCCGGATTTACTAACTCATGTCAATATTGAGAAGAAATAAACAGAATTCAAAACATTTTATAATGATCGAATCAATAAAATATATGAGGATTCATAATAAATTTCAAACGATGGCTTAAAGGTTCAAGTTATTTTTTCACGGGCAAATCCAAATATTTTCATGAAAATTTATAAAACCATAGTTCAATGGAATTCGTGAAACAGTTAAGATTAAAACATATGAATTCAAAATTATGAGTAGTGTTTGGAGAAAAAATCCTTCCACTTTAATGACAATTATAAAATCAGAATTTAATGGAACTCATAAGCTATTATAATAAAATATTTGAAATCAGAACGATGAAGAAGGGTTTGGATGAAATTCCTTACCTCGATCCAAGCTAGCAATGCTAAACGACCTCGATCAAGTTCTCTGAATCAACCTAGATTGGCAATTTATTTGTTAGAACACAATCTACATTCTCCCACTATAGACCTAATATCAATTACCCAGAATGTGTTCATTCCTCAACCCGAATTTGACACAACTCAAAGCGGGTCCCACACACGGCTGACCTAACCGGAAACCCAACACAATCCTCAATGTTCAAAAATAATCCAAATTGATATTAATTTTCATAAAATATTTTTCAAGCTTACAAAAGCATATGAAATAAAAATATAAATTTTCTCAATTTTTGATCATTTTTTACTTAAAAATAATTTCTTTAAATGTAATAAAAATCCATAATAGCCATAATTGTTTCTAGCTAAAAATAAAGTCCCATAATTTTTTAATAACTTTAAAAAATATATAAAAATTATAGAAATTTAAATTAAAATTAAAAGGCATTAAAACTATTTTTAAATTATTCATTTTACTAAATTCAATGCAATATTGTAACGATACCAAATAAATTCTAGAAATCATCAAACTTAAATTGGGACTTTTTAATCTATAAAACATTAGTCTTATTTTTCCAGAACGTTTTCATGATTTTTAAATACTCTAAAATTTTTTACATATCTAAACTTACAGAAAATATTAAAAATACATACGATTTCAGAAAATTGAAAACATTTGTTAGAAATCCTAAGTTAGCCTAAGTATCCTACTGTTTTACTTGCTAACTGTAACCGTGCGCAATCCAAATTTACGCGTCATACTCAATGCGATCACAATACTTGATCCGCACTTCCCTTCTTCTTCCTCTCTGCACTCTCTTACCAATGCACTCCTAGACCAATAAACTACACGCACACACACACACACAAATGCATACACACATATTACTCTAACACACCCACACTCTTATAAACTCACGTACACACACTGATACATACACACCCACACGACACTCACACACTTATTCACACAGCACAATCGTGCATTCAAATCTCCCCACACCTACTGCCTCACAACACTGGGTATTCCCTTATTCTTGTTTTTCTTCCACAAACTCACATGCACACTTCAGTCACCCACACATACATATATATTATACACACACATACCCAGGATAAAAACACCACTGTATACACCTATATATATCCACATGCACACAACACTTACACACACTCGGCAGCCTTCATTTTGTCCTTCATACACCTATAAAAATCACTCCATATCCACACACAAATAGGCACAATACACTCTGCAGCGCTCTTTCTTCCTTGCACCTTCTTCCTTACCCACACACACTGCACGGCTGCCTTGCACCTTCTTCCTCCCTCATTGCATAGCCACAAACACACACAAAACACAAACATACACTCATCCCCCCATAGCCCCTCACGTTATTCCTCTTTCTAAACCCACATACTGCCTTACTATTTCTCTTTTCTTGTCCATCAAAAAATGCACATGCACAGGTGCACAGTCACAGCCACCATGGCTGTGACTTGCCTGAACTCGCTTATCTCACTCACTGCAGCCATCTCCTTTGGTGACAACTCCATCTCACGGCCACCCAAGCAATACTACATACCCACCAGAAAACGTCACGGTATGATAGCAAAACCCACATTTTTGCACAACAGGCACACCCCCCATGATCACCCCCTTACCTAACACCGTAAACCCATATAAGTCGCACATGGATATATAAAATAAACCAGTATATTAAAGCGAATCTTACCGGAAAAGATAATCCGATCACCAACAAAAGTACTTCCTTCCTTCTCTCTCTCTCTCTCAACCGAGCTTCAAAAAATAGAATGGGAAATAAAGACAGCTGCTCTCTGGTAGTTGTATATATATAAAAACTCTAGGTTGGAAAATCACCAAAACCCCCTAATGTTTTGATAGTTTTTTCAATATTCACCCAAAACTTTCATTTATTACGAAAAGGCCCGCAATAACTATTTTTGACAAAATAATGCATTAGAAAAATTTATCAGGCTGTTACCTAACCACGCTTCACTAATCGTCGCTAAAAGTTGCTAATAAATGCATCGATGCTAACTAAAAAAAGTTTGTCGCTAAAGGTTACTGATAAAATTTCATTCGTGTAAATCAATGCTAAATCTAGCATATAAAAGCATCGCTTAAAAATAAACAAACTGTTAGGCAATATCAAAGTTCGGGGTGTTACACACAAGCCTCATCATCCTCATCACAAGTAACAAATCTTGCTTCTTATCTTTCTTCTACCAATCTATAAATTCTAAATGTCAATTCATAAACTTTTGGATGGTTTGTTTTTATAATTTTGCTTTGCGGATATCTATGTGGACTGTGATTAAGGGATTAGAAAGAGATGGTAATGCTGACTGATTGAATATTTGTTCCAATTATCGTTAGTATCTATTTAGGATCACCTATTGTAGTCAACTGAAGAGTTGCATCTAAATCTTTTAAATAGTGGGAATGATCTCTCCAAGTGCAGAGAACTCAAATTATATATTGAGTTCTTCAATTATATTAACATAGTAATCACCCCTTCATGGTTCTTTGCTTTCGTCAAAACCCAAGTTCCTCCTTTTGATTGCAGTATAACAATTATCGATCCCAGAACCAAATTAATATTCCTGGTGTCATTTCCTTAACCTGTAAATTCTAAATGTTGATTGATAAACTTTTGAATCGTTTGTTTTCTTCATGTTGCTTTGGGGATATCTATTTGGATTGTGATTAAGGAATTAAAAAGAGATGGTCATGGCTAATGATTTCAAGTTTCATTTCATTTATTGTTAACTTTTATTTTGTAATCACTTATTGTAGTTAATTATAGAATTGCATCTAAATCTTCTACACATTGGCATCTTCACTTTCCTGCCATAAGTTGCTTATGCTCCTATTATGTGTTAATGAAAAATTTTGGGGTTTAGGATAGAGACTGTGGTTCTGATGGCAACTTATATGATTGTTGATCTATCGTGAGGAGTCAATGTTTTGTGCACAGTAATTAAGCTATTCGCTGATATCAACATGTACCCATGAGGTGAAATCTATGGGCTGAATTTTGCAAATCTTAGGATGAATTATGAGTTCCACTAACAAAAGTCTAGATGCATTTTCATCTCTGCATACTTAGCGGTGTTTGCTCTTGATTTTGACTCTTTAAATTCTATATCTCAAGCATTATATCAATTATGTCAGCTAAGCTCTAAACCTTTAAATTAGGTGATCAAAGTAAAGGTTACTAGCATATGCTATTATCGCATGTCTAGTATGCTACTTTGAATCAAGTAAAGGTAGTCAAATTTGAAGACTACTGTAAACTGAGCTATTGGAAACTCAAATTAGTTGGCATTATGGGTGTTCCTAAATGGAGTCATTTAAGAAAATTCCCCTGTTATCTCAAGAGCATGGTGAACATTCTTCAACTTTGTCATTCGAGAAAAAGTATTGATACCGACAATGTATGGAAATGTCACGTAGGTTTTATTAACCGGATGAAGTTAGTGGTTGACAAGGGGTATGAAATGTTTTGTTTTTGCCTTCTGATTGATTATTTAAAGCAGATTTGATTTACGTTAATATATATCATGTAGCTCATGGACACCACCATTTTAGGTTTTCCCATTTATTTGAAACAGTGAAGCCAATATTGTATACTTGCACATTTTTTTATTGGATTTTGTAATTACCCAGTTAAGTGTGAACTAATCAGTATGTCTTTCCCCATTTCACCAACTAAAAGGACTCCAAATTCTCATAGCATTATGTTACCACATGGAAGTTTAGATTTTCAGCTTTACTCTTTTTACTTCTCGCCAATTTCTGTTATCATCTCCATCCGTTACTCCATTATGTTAAGGAACTTCCTCATGTTCTTTGATAGAGAAGCAGCTGGATGAGGATTTAACATCAAACAATCAACAAAGAAGGTATTTACTACCCCAAATTATCAATTAATAATTGCAAATTTGCAATTCCTACTCTGGATAATGCTTCATTGATTTCATTCAATCAGTGTCATTTATTGTGTTTTTGCACTGCTCTTGGCTTTTTATTCCTCGCTCATGGATTTTGAATAATGATCATGTACCATTAACAGCTAGGGAAAAGTTGGCATGGGTCATATCCCTATTACATCTTTTAAAGAGTTCTATATTGTGGGGTGTAGTTTTGATTTTGTTCCATGTTTTCTTTGGTATGATAGTGTGGATTTAATTTAATTTTTGAATTGTATTTTATGTTTTCATTCTGATTGGGCCAAAAATTAGGCAACGACCTTGTGTTTTTATGGTGGTGGCAAAAGGTGTTAAAATGTTAATGGTTGACAATGGTGGTTGTATGTAGCAAGTATGGTGGTGGTGCTGATTTGGATGTAGCGAAGGAGAGGGTGTCTTCATCTCCATCAATTTGAGGTCATTGCACATACTTTAAAACAAAATCAAACCCCATGTCACTGACGTCAACTGATCTCTGAACACGTGCAATTCACTAGCTCTTCCTATTCTTTCTTCTACGACTTCTCCATAGGAAAATGACAAAATTCTCTGCTACAGCCACTACATTATACTACCATGCATTAATTTCTTTACTCTAGCTTCACAACTATGCACTTATTTCTTTTATACACTACCAAAAAAATATCTGTCACGGGGGGCTCTATGTCGGCGGCTACACGAAGGCGTTACTGTACATGGGCTGTGACGGCACCTCCACGATGACGTTGATATAGCATCTATAGTGTCGCTTTTAGCTGGCGGTCGCCTATCAAGCGCTGCCATAGATTAAATTTTCACCTTAGGGTAGTCTAATTATTTTAGCCGACTCACTGGCAGCTGGCACTGAACATGCTGGTTTATATTCAACTTTTTTCTTTTATTATTTTGTCTTACATCTCTCTCACATGACTCTCTCGAACGACTCTCTATTCTTCATCGATCAGGTTCAACTCTCTCTCTATCTGACACTCACTCCCTCTCCTCCTTCCTCTCTCTTCTCCATTAATCCGTCCTTTTTGCTGAATTTCTCTTCTCTTTTCTAGATTTGAAGTCTCAAGCTTCTCTCAAATGATTCTTCAATTTGCTTTAGGATTGAATTTGGGATTCATCTAATCAGGTAATTATTTCTTTCACCCAAGCAATGATTAATGTACAATTGATTGTTTTTATGATGTTTAGCATTTGGTTTTGTGGTCGCGTCACCGGTAGCGCTGCTCGTCATTGCTCGTTGGCAACGCCGCTCTCGCGTTGTCGATAGATAATGGAGAATCGGATGGAGTCAGCTACTATTCAAGATAATGTACAGTGGGGGCAATGCATCAAGCGGATAAAACTTCCGCCAGTACATGATTGAAGCAGCACGGACATTAGATGCAACTCCCAGGCATTACAAGATTATCAAATCGACAAAGTTAGAGTTCTAATCTAGGCGGTCACGACTAGACTAATACTAACTCCACCTCAGTCGCGATCAACCTCTTCTATTTCCTCATCCTCCCGAACACCGAGTAGATATAGAACACTATTGCTTATGCATAAGCAATAGGCAGAAAGTTTGATGCAGTGAGTAACTAGTAGGTAGTATCTACAATGATGACAAATTACTATGTAAAAGGCCTTATACACAAGGCAATCTCAATTAAATTATTTCCAGAAAACACTTGTTCAACTTTATGGAAAAAAGTCAATATGAAAAATCTTTAAAGTTAAGACGGCAGGAAACATGATAAAACTTCTTTAGGCAGCTAATTAGTTAAGCCCATTGGATGTGTATTTGTGTGATGGGAAAGCACGTTGTCTTTAGTGTTCCTGATGTATGAGGAAAAAGGCATTAGAAAACTCAACTTAAGAGTAAATCCCTAAAAGCTTAATCAGCTACTCTAATATGCACCCCATGTTTCACAATTTTGTCTCCTATTCCTTTTTCGGATGAAGCTAAACCTATGTAAGTGCCAGTATTACCCTTTAAATAGAGAGTAATCAGCATGAAAGATTCATAAGCTCTATTACAGCAGAAGAAAAAAACATTAAGCATAATAGTCGCAGCTAAACAAGTTTTACTACACTTCCACCAACTTTAAAAATCATCAGCCATCAGGCTACCACCACCCTGCAATGCTGCAATATCACGAAGAACAACCCTATCCAGATTTAGAACATGAACAAAAAACTTTATGTCCGCACACACAATGGGTTGGGTTTTGTGTTACTGCCTTCCGAAACTTAAGGCCCACCATAGTCTTTGTTATGGCGGTTCTACTAAAATTCTCGCAATTTTCAACTACTCTTTGAAACCATTTAGCTATATAATTGTGCTTTAGCTATTAAAATATGTTAAGTTGACTTTTTTGAGTACCACTCTAGTTAGTGGGCTCATTAAACGTCTATTAGTCGCGGCCTCTCATATCTTACTTTTTTTAACATGAAACTTTATATTTTCTTTCATTTATGCGCTAGAAACATGGACAAGGAGTGGATGCATCATTCGAGGCATTCCGAGGCTTATCTGAATGGCGTGGATATGTTTCTGGATTTTGCATTTAGTAATGTGATGATTAGATTGGGGGAGATTCCATGTATGAACTACGTGAATGGCATGTTTTAATCTCGTAGTGTATGCAAAGATCATCTAATAATTTGGGGGTTTATGCCAAACTATATAGGTTGGAGGTTTCATGGGGAAGTTTCTACCCCTCAGCTAGTCTGGATGGAGAATAACTCGGTGCCTGATTTTGTTGGTGTGGTCTACATGATATGGTAAATGACATCTTGGAGACCCATCTAAAAGACCCGGGTGTTCAAGTTAAAAAAATTTACAAGTACATAGTGATACTGACGACCGTTGTATCCAGAGTGCAAGACGGAGACCAAATTGTCATTTATTGTACGGCTTTTCAATTTGAAGTGTACTAGCAAATGGACTGACAATCTTTCAATTTGTTACTTAGGAAGTTAAAGGTTATACTTCCTGATGGTGAGACATTGCCTGCTAACTTGTAAGAAATAAAAAGATGATTGGAGACTTGGGGTTCAACTCTGAGAAGATCGATGGATGCCCAAATGATTGTATGCTATATTGGAAGGACGATAGCAAACTGAGTACATGTAAAGTGTGCAAGCAATCTAGGTGGAAGAATATTTTAGCTGAACCACGGAATGAATATCCTGAAATGTCTACCGACTAGCACCAAAGTAGCTGCAAAGCAATTACGTTATTTCCATGTGACACCAAGGTTGCAAAGGTTGTTTATGTCACTAAAGACGGCTGGTTTGATGACATGGTTAAATGACAAACGATGTAAAGATGGGGTATTACATCATCCGGCTGATTCAGAAACTTGGAAGCATTTCGATAATTTGCACCCAACGTTTGCTTCTGATCCTCGCAGTGTGAGACTTGGGTTATCAACCGATAGTATGGATCGTTCAAGTCATAGCATATGGCCCGTCGTCCTTGTTGTGTATAACTTGCTGCCATGGATGTGCATGCAACAATGTCTTTTCCTTTTGCCTTTGTTGATACCTGGTCCAACTTTCGCTGGAAACGCCATTGACGTGTATTTGAGACCATTACTCGATGAGTTAAAAGTGTTATTTGATGGGGTTAAAACTTATGATGCCTCGAGTAAGACTAATTTCATGATGTCTGCAGCTCTCATGTGAACGATCAGTGACTTCCCCGCATATGCAATGTTAGCAGGGTATAGCACCAAAAGTAAGTTGGCATGTGCAGTTTGCCAAGGAGACACTCACTCCTGTAGATTGTGTGGAAAAAATGTTACATGGCACACTTATCTCTCTTAGATCTTGATCATAAACTTAGGTTCGAAAAGCAAAAATTCGACAGACAGTGTGAGTCAGGCCACTTCCTGCTTTGTATTTAGTCTTCGATGTGCTTGAAGAGATAGATAACATTGTTGTCACATTTAGGAAGACAAGTAGAAGCACCTTGCCGAATGACACGAATTAGAGGAAAAGAAGTATCTTTTTTGACCTGTCATATTGGAGGCTTCTTCTCTTACATCACAATTTGTATGTAATGCATATTAAGAAGAATGTTTGTGACAATATCATTGGGACGTTGCTAGGTATTAAAGGAAAGACGAAGGATACTCTTAAAGCTCGTGTTGACCTGCAAGATAGGAATATAAGATGAGAACCACATCCTATTGAGGTTGGTATGGGTAAGTATAAATTGCCTGCTAGATCCTTCACAATGTCTAAGAATGAGAAAAAAAGATTTCCTCAATGTTTTAAAGAATGTGAAGATTCCGGATGGATACTCATCAAATATCTCACGATTTGCCAATGTTAAAGAGGGTAAGATTTTAGGACATAAGAGTCACGACTGCCATATCCTAGTGCACCAGCTACTGCCTATAGCAATAAGAGGGAAACTACCACCACAAGTATGCTAGGCCGTAATTGACTTGTGTCGTTTCATTAGGGAATTAGAGTCTAAAAATTACAAAGCGCAAGATTTTGAACGATTGAACAAGAAGATAGCTTTGATAATTTGTCACATTAAGATGATCTTCCCTCATGCCTTCTTCGATATAATGGTGCATGTGCCAATTCATTTGGCCGAAGAGGCAAGTATTGCTGGACCCATGCAGTATCGCCAGATGTATCCATTTGAAAGGTTTGAACTTTCACATTAGTATCCATTACAAATTTCCCGTTTAGTATGTTGAGTTAATAATTTTATGCATTTTTAGGTACGTGTTTAAGATTAAAGGGTATATACGATGTAAAAGTTGTCCAGAAGGGTCGATCACTGAAAGGTTATTAGCTGAAGAATGTTTGTCATTTTGTTCAATGTATCTGGAAGGTAATCATTCCGTCTAGAACCAGCATCGAAGAAATGAAGATGGGTATGTAGAAGAAGTGGATGGGGGTTTTCTAATATTTCGATGAAAAGGTCGATTTTTAGGTGTTCCTTTATCCATTCATCTTGATGATGTTAGGATATGGAGATGGCGCACCGGTATGTATTTTTCAACTACAATAAATTAGAAGAGTATCACGATTAAGAGCATTTATATGATATTTATTTATTATTTTCCTTTCAATACTATATTGATACATTTGTTTGATGGACATCCAACACATTTAAGAAGACTTGTGAAATGACTCTGGGAAGACCTTAAAAGAAACCTACCCCGTGGGAAGTCGATAACTCTTTTTAAAAGGGTTTCAATAGTGGTTTACTGACCATGTGAGTTTATACGTGAATGTTGTCTAAGATGAAGTTAATTGATGATGTTTTATGTGCAAATTAAATACTATCTAATACTTCGATGACAATTACATAGGTCCGTAATATAGGGGATGATATTTCTAGAGAAAAACAAGCTCTTTCGCGTGGTCCAAATTGTATAGGCAAGAGGGGTAATGGCTACTTGAAAAATGGGTATCGCTTTTATATTGAGAGCCTTGAGCAGAAAAGGAAGACACATAGTAGCATTGTGTACATATTAGCAGTAACACGTGGCTATTCTTCATCTAGAGATGCAAATCCAGCCGAAGACTTAGTGCAATACATTGGCATTTTAGAAGATAAAATTGAGCTAGATTATTTTGTTGCAGGGAAGGTGGTATTGTTCAATTGTAAATGGTAGGACACAATTAATCGAGACACGGGGATTACCATATTTCCATATGAATTTACACTCGTTAATCCGAAGAAGTTCGTGTACAAGGATGAGCTGTTTGTGTTGGCCTCTCAAGTTGAGCAACTCTTTTTTGTTGATGATAAACGAGATGGCAGGTGGCGTGTCGTCTTACGAACAAGGCCAAAGGACTTTTGTGAGAATGTTGAAGTAGAAACAAAGACCGATGAGAATAAATTGTTCCCAAGTAAGCTTGAACAAGATGCAGAACATGATGCAAAAGATACGACTTAGGCTAGAAATGATGTTGAGGCCGAAATAATTGATGAACGGGATACAAAAAGCTCAACGAAAAGACGAGCGGAGTCCCAACTCATAAATCGTCAGGCCAAAAAATAGAGATTGAATACCTTTGTCAATGATGAAGAGGACAATGAAGAGGAAAATGGAAATTAAGGGGAGGAAGATGAAGACGAATAGGATGAGGATGAGGAAGACATGAAGATTGATTATGACTCCTTAAGCAGTGATTGAACTGTGTTGCTTGGATGTTTTGGTTCATAATATACTTCTTTTATTGAATGTTCTTGTTTATTTGGAAAATAATAAATTTCTTATATTCAAAATCTCGCTCATTTTATCTCGACCTTTTCCTTGTCCTAGTTTCCTGGATTCCTTGAGTTGGATTGCATTATCTTTTGGCTGAGTGTGTTAAAGCAACTTTTTGTCGCTTTTACCTCTTGCCAATGTTCAGGTTTTTTTCTTTTTTGGAATCAACATTGATGAACGAATGAGGAAATTGCTGTTAGAAAAAGGAGTTAAGATTTTTCTTAGTCTTTTAAAGAAGTGACTTTGAAAAGCTATGAAATGGTGGTGGGTCGCTGTATTTACAAGGTCTTACAGCAATTTGTTATTTAAAACAGCTGGGGTGGTGGTTCACTTTTTGAAGATAATGAAAAATTTATTCACAATAATCGTGAATGAAAACTTTAATATTTAAAAACAACCTAGGCATGGCCAATTTGATACAGATTGTCTTTAAAGAATGCACACATAAATCAGTTCATTGTCCTAAGCACAGTAGGAAGTTACTGTTTTTCCTTGGATTAGAAATGCAGCTTGATATTGTTTGTCTTTCATACAAAGACTGTAAGTCTATCATGAAATTGGTTTACGATAATCTTTTGCTTCATAACGCAAAGTTTTCATTATTGCAAGATCTAGAACTCGGATTGTACTTCCTTATTCTAGTAGAGCATAATAAACTGCCAGCATCTTTTTTTGTTCTAGTTTACTCTACAGCTCCAACATGGTTTATCGGCTTCAGGTACAAGGCCACAATGGCAAGATGCAGATGCCACCACCACGGTCTTCACTTAATGACACTAATGAGAGGCGCAAGGCTGAGATGACTACCTGCCATCTGCAGAAGGTAATTGCTTTATTATTCGACATCCAGCATCCAAAGACAGTTGTACAAGTTATGCATATATGTACTATAAGTCTCCTTGATTATTTTTAATCATCAATTCACCTTAGTTAGTCTGTTTTACGCCTGAATATAGAAGTATGGCCCCAGGGATTAGTGTTTATGCCCGAACATACCATGTTTCGCTTTAGGTACTAGGTCTTTGAAGAAACGTGGTCCTACAGTGCGCTCAAAAACATGGGCACGAGAGACGCGTGAACATGTAAAGTATGACGAGTGGGGATGCTATGTCACTGGAGCCCATAAGGAGCTAAATTCTTTTATTGGGTGCGTGGCACGTGTGCCAAACCTCTTACCAATAAACTACACCAACTGGGACAAAGTTCCACAGAAGGACAAAGATGCTGCTTGGGCAGAAATTGAGGTATAAATGACTGTTATAGTACACTTGTTACAACTCTTTTGAGCTTATTACTTTGAAACTGCTTGTTTTTGCAGAAACGATTTCTAACTGATTAACCATATGCAAAAGAGACTATAATGACTAACCTCAACAAAAGTGGAGAGAATGGAAATGTACCCTGAAACAAAAGTACTTTGATGCACATGAACCTTGAGGAATATTGCACAAGATAGGAGGTTGGCAAGGCTCAACGGAACACCCTGGTGACGTATTGGCAAGATGAAGAATTTCAAGTATTGTAAACTCAGTAGTTTTATCTTCTAAGTATAGTTATTATTCTTTATGAGATGTATTGACGAACATTATCTTACGGAAAGATGTGGAGGTTAACTGCAAGAATGCATTGTCTCTAAAGTACCCACATTGCTTAGGCCGCACACCTGCAAGAAAGACACATAAACATGTAAGGTTTCTCAATTTTAGCTTTGGCAGCTGTTTAGTGATGTAATTCTAATTTGGCATTGTATACGTCGTGTGTTTGAAAGGTTAAGAAGTACAAGGTAAAACCTACTCAAGCAACCATGTGGATCGAGTCTTGTAGACGTATTCAAAAAAATGGAGGCGGCTTTCTTCTACAAACATGTAGCAAAATTATAAGTTCCACATAATGTGTGTTTGTTAATTCCTCAGTAAGATAGCTTTAGCATGAGCCATGATATGTCATTGACTAACTGTGATTTTGTAGGATGATATCCAACGACTCCAAGAGGCCTCAGCATTAGAAGATAGCACCGGTGAGATTGATATCCTTACAGAAGTTCTCTGCAAAATAGCGACATGGTAGAGTGAGGGCTATGGGGTGGATCGCCACTCGTGCAAACATATTAGGCTTGCCTGAGCAGTCCAACAAAGAGATGGCACTAACTGAAAAGACCATTCTCTTGAAACTCAATTGAAAGAGATGGGTGAAGTCAAGGAAACAATAGCCTCAATGCAGGAAACAATCAATCATCTTATGCACCATCAATCCACAACCGAACGCCCATGTTCTACTACCATTTCTGCTTCATTGCTTACATAACTATATTGACTTGTGGAATATCTACCATTTTTGCTTCATTAGAAATATGATGTAGACTTGAATTCCCTCCTTGGAAGTGGCGTCTTAGCTACATCACTTGTCGTGTGCACACTATGCTGTGCGCAGGCCTTTTTAAAGGAGTATTATTTAATAGATTTTTAGTTGAACAAGGATATTATAAATTGCAGGTTTTGTCTATGGTTGTGTGTCAAACTATCTTGCTCATATTTTCTTGTGTAATGAGTTGCATATGAAGAGTTTGGTTCTGTAATTACAAAGTAGGAAGTTTTGGTTTCTTTGCTACAATTCTTTGTATGAGTCTACTCCGAAAATGATTGAATTAGGATTCTTTTCTTTAATTTTGGTTTTTACTGTCAGAGAGTCATCCTTGCGAGAAAAAAATGCAAAAGGAAAACTGCAAAATTCAACCATCCTACTGATTAAAGCTGGCAGGGTGTAGTCTAGTATCCTACACCTCTTAAGCAAAATTCAATTGCCATGGTTTAGAGGTTGTTTTTTTCTAGGTCATGACTTTGGCAAGCACCATTTTTCAGTATCTTGGATGAGAATGGGCGGTGGTTTGGTTGTGTCTTTGAAAATTCTTGTATCTCTTTCCCTCCATATGCAGTAGATAGTGGTTACCAAGGTGAGTCGTCTAGTCTTTGCTAGCATAATATTTGCCACCTTGTCTGCTAGTCTTTGCTAGTATTGGGGATAAGAGGTCCTTAGCGATGCCATTATCACTGCAAAGGAATATGCTTGCACTAATCTTTCATTTAATCACAGGTCTTATAGGGCTCCTGAGTTTGGAGATTTTTCCCCAAGTCCATAACATGATGTTCTCATCTGCAGCAGTCAAAATTTAGGTTTAATTTCTTCTTGATAAACCCTAGTCTTCTAGGTTTCAAGTGGACAAGGTTCTGAATTTTTTACCTGTTAAAGCCTCACATCCAATAAACGTAGTTTCACGTTTAAGGCTCCGCATTTGATCAAAATCCTTAGATTGTACTAGATGACATGAACTCTTAGAAAGAATAGATGATAACAAAATAGGGTCAGTACAATGGGGGACTTTGGGAGGTAGCTAATTGGCTAATTGGAATCTAAGCATGAAGAGTAGATCCATAGGCGAGAGCCATCAAAACCATAGCTGCTCTTTCTTTATCCCCCAATGCCATCAATCTTAGCTTCAGCGACATCTCAGTATCATTGTTCTTCTTCTTTTGCTTGTTGCCTTTCTTTCTTCGTTTGTCCAAACCCAAAAGTGTCTGCCTCTTCTTGTTGTATTGGATCCCACAAGCGTTGCACATTGACTATGATACAGATTGAAAAAGCAAATGACAAGTCAGAATCAGAAACGATGAAAACACAAATATGAGAAGATTATATTGACTAGACTGTACGAATATGATTGACTTGATTCACCTTTAGCCCAGGTAGACTTCAAGTTGTCTGGAACAATTTTTTTTGGTATCACATCTCTTAACAATGAACACATTAAACTTCCTCGTATTCATCAAAGGTATCTTCCCAGTGACCCTTATTTGTTCGACACAATTATATTGCTAAGCTTAGAGTAGTTTTCCGCATAATGAACAAGTTTTTCTGTGAATGCAAATGGACGTAGAGATGCCAGACTTGGGAGTTACCATTGATGATGTGCGAGATCTTGATAATTTTGTGACTGCATAAGATTTGTCTAGTGTTTGAACAAACTGCTATAGGGTTAATGATGATTTTCTTGAACCATTTAAAGTTGTATGAGAGTATATGATGCGCTTTAACTGGATGTATTAGATTCCGTCGTCATCGTCATCATTGGAGCAAACACTACAACAAAATTCAGATGTAACGACGCTTATAAAAAGACCTGATGTGAAAAAAAAAAAAACGACCTAAAAAGTCTCTAATGGGCGCTACCTAGTAAGTGTCCTGTTATCTAATTACATAATGGGACGCTTCATGGTTATAAATAATTGATTGAATTTTAACTGGAGTAATATTTTGAGTAAATTTAATACTCAGGTACGTCACCGTTTCAGTATCGGCGGGCTCTTGAAAATTTTAGTTGGCCTAAGCTCCAAAGGAAAAACAAAGAACTGCCAATACAGATGGTAACCGACGCTGTTTCGCACTCTCTCCTTTTTTCCCTTTCTTCTTCTTTTTGCAAATCTGTTCCGGTCACTCTCTACTCGTCCTCTTGCAGTCTCAGGTCAAATTTCTACCGGCGACAAAGATGATTACTCGAGGGGAAAGACTTTTCGATCTAAGGAAGTAATTTCTTCTTTGCGTTGCTCAATCATGCTCTCCAGCTGTTTATGTGCTCAGGAAAAGAAATCGGACAGCGAGCGTTAAGCCGGTTAAGTAAGGATAAGGACTTTGCCGGCAAGGATATTGATAGAGGAATCTAGCCTGTGGAGAAAGGAGATCAAACTACAAATTCATTCCTAGCCCGGTTGAAGCAAAGTCACATAAGTCGGCTAGGGTATGGAAAACTACCCTATCGCTAAATTCTTCTTCGTCTTTGTCTTGTTCATGCTTGTGCTACCTTGGGTTTTTTAATTCTATGGGTGATTACGTACTGAGGATTTGTCAATTTGTGGGTAGCATGAATTAATAGAGGGTTTGACGGTTCTCTACGTGTTGTTGTGTCGCCAATTTGAGGGTTGGATTGGCTCTAGAGTACTACGGAAATGGTTAGCATTTTGGGTTTGCTGTCATGTACTTACTGTTACTTTTTTTTCTGAATCATTGCATGCAGCGTTTTTTTTTTCTCTGTCTTCATGGTGCTTGAATCTCCCTTGTGGTCTGTGTTCTGCGCATCTCTAGTTTGCTGCAATAACGTTAGGCAAACTGTTGTCTTAAATCTTGTGAGGGGTTGTTTGCAATCATAAATATTGAATTTACCTAGACTACAGAATTGATTAGTCATCTCGCAGGATTTAAATTGTTCCTATCAGTGGTCTTAAACTAATGGTCCAGATCGGTTGAACCTTTCAAATATGGGAGCAAGACCACATTGGGAGCTCCATATAGCAATGTGGTTTGGGAGCATTCAACATTGCTCGATCATTCCAGTGTGCATGTTGTAGCAGTTGAATTTGGCCTGTATGTTTTCAAGAGCATATGAAGTGAGCATATGTTCAAAATGTTCTTGATAATTGTGAGAATCCCCTTCACATCTCCTTATATAGATCTAAATGGACCAATATAGAATAATTTTTCATATGAACTCTTCTTACTGGGGAATATATTGGTGATGCATGTGTCTTGCAGGCTTGAATTTGTTGCTCAGGTTTGACGGTATGTCCCTGTCTGTTATGTGAAGTTTTAAGTTACTTCAATAGCTGGTTAAACCAAGAGTTCCTGTGCAATATTATAGCAGTATTTTGTAGAACTAATACGCATGCTGCTAACCATTAAAGGCAATTGTGACTACTTTACATGCATTTTGTAGACAAAAGGACTCTAGAAATATTGACAATTTTTGCTCTGAAAGTTGGATCCGGAAATTGAGCACAATGCTGTTGGGATTGGTCTTCAATTTCATAGTTTCATTCGCATCTTACATGCAAACAACACCTTATGGAAGTCGAATGTGTAATACCCTCATATGAGACATCTCTATTTCTTATGTTTCTTGTGCAAAAGATCAGCTTAAGAACTTAAAGATGGAGCAATCCCGGCCAGATTGCTGTGGAGGAGCAGCAGCTGTACTAAATCTTCAACCCAACTCGTCAATCTCTGTTGCGTATCACCCTCTCTTTGGTCCTCATGACGACCTGATTCTTCTCGAGCTTGATGAAAAGCTCCTCCCAGATGTCCTCCACCACAGGTTTCTAATTTCAAATATAGTTTATTGTTTACTCTTTCAATTCTTAATGCATTAGCAGGTTTCTGGCTCATTATGTATGGTCTTTTCACGTCCAGAGTAAGCTTCAGAGGGCAGCCTGATGAAGATGCAGTTTTATGTACTCGGTCCAAGACTTACGCAGTCAAATTTGTTGGAACATCCAACTCTGTATTCCTCATACCTCCCTCAGATCCATCAGGATTGCATGAAAATGAACAAGATGGTGACAAGGTTAAACGTGACAATAAGGCAGCTTCATCTGTCATCAAAGTCGCACCAGGTAGCATGGAGCTTGTCGAGGTTGCTCCCCGACTAGACAAGCTCAAAATGCTCCTTTCCGAGAATCCGTACAAATTTGATGAGGTGTTTGAAATGGATGAATTGAATGAAATGGTTGACTGCAATATGAGTCTGTATAGATGGGATGATCTTATTGACAAGGTACAAGCTAGTGATGACGAACTGAGGGCTGCTTTGAAATCTTTGTCAGCGGTGGAGATTGATGGATATTGGAGACTTGTTGATGAGGATTATATGGATGGACTTTTAAAGATGCTTTTGCACAATTCTGTATTAAATGAATGGTCACTAGATGCACTTCATGAAGATGAAGTTGTTGGTGTGCTGCAATCAGATGGGTTTCCTTGCAAAATTGCAAGCCATTGTTTGCAAGTTTATGGTAGCGAGGCGGAAGGAAGTTTGGGTGGGAGAGTGTGGAGATTGGATGAGAGACGGGTTTGTATACATTTTGCAAGAGGGATCTTGCAAGGAGGAAAGATGAAGATGGAAAGTTTCATGGGGGAGTGGGCACGGAAGGCTCCAGAAGGGATGCAGGTTAATTTTGACATGTTGGAAGGTGAAGTTCTAACAGAAAAACTAGGTATTCAGACTTGGGTATATAGCTTCAGTGTTTCTTCTTTGCCCTCTTCCCCTGCCGAGCGTTTTAGCTTGCTTTTTCAAGAGCGTCCAAAATGGGAGTGGAAGGATCTGCAGCCTTATATCAGGTTTATTTTCTCTCTTGCTTTGCCTTCTGTTTTATGCACTGTCCCTTTTACCTTTTCCTTTAAATCTTAAGTTTGGGTTTTATTTTTCTTGTGATTGTTTCTCTAGGGACCTACGTGTTCCAGGACTCACTTCTGATGGTTTACTCCTCAAGTACACTCGAAGAACTCAGCCAACACTGGATGCGGACCCTGTCTTCAGTGCAAGATAGTTGTTTTGAAGCTGCAAAAGTTCTCTTAGGAGCGCTTCATCCAAATGCCAAGCGTTGATCAGTTCAGTCTCAGAGTCTTATAGTTCATCACGTGTGATCGTATAATATCTTCCGTTTGTTATATCCATCCATTTCTATCTGCTACTCGTGATCCTATTCATGTGTCGCAAATTCTCCCCGGCACTCATGTTCTCACTCGTGTTCCTATTTACATTTGGATAATCGGTCTAAATGAGATTAGCGCATTTTTGAAACCAAAGCCATACGTTATACGTGCAACTGATAGCTGCGCCCTTATGCTGGTCCCTTTCTGTGCCTAAGCCTGTTGGTCAGGTGTCAACTCCCGCTGGGAAAACAAAGCTCAACTTGTAGTGTGTCATGTTTATCAGCTTCTTTTTTGCGGTATAAACAATACAACATTCTAAAACCAGGTACTCCCCTCATGAGGCTCCAACACGTAACTTTGCACCGAAAAGGCTACCTTCTACCATTAGGGTGGACATCTCAACGCCATATTTACCTTGACTTACTGTAACTAGTTCACCGAGTCGCATAATGTAGCAAAAAGGGTAAATGTTAAATGCCACCAGAACGCTAGAATAAACTAGCAGAGGAGGAAGAATAGAAGTGAAAAGATGTCCCGTTTTAAATCGTATATGAACTCTTTCCTTCATTTATTTACGATGTCGTCGAGTTACTGGGTCTTCATACGATTTGAACTTAAAATGCCACGAGAACGCTATCCTTCATCTACTTATGATGTGCTCGAGTTATTGGCTCTTCACACGAATTGAACTTAAAAAAAAGAGATCAGTTCCTAGGCTTTTGCTAGAAAATTCTCTATAAGCTTTCTATTGTGCATTTTTGTATTGCATTGCTCCCCGGCACTTAAATTTGGGCAAGTCTTAATATCAAAGAATATTCAACCTCTACCGAAACAAGTTATTCTTGCAGTAGGCAGATATTATTTTGGCAAAACTCATTCCTATGAATTGCAAATTGATGACAATTACGAACTCAAACTGATAAAAAGATAATCCATGCAAGTGGCAGCTAACAGGCTAAAGTATTTGATAACGGTTGCTCAAATCACTGTCATTGTTGGCGTATAATCTTTAGTGACAATTTTCACTTTTAGAGACTTTTGTGATTTCAATATGGTGCCAAAGGCACTTATCAATTCTAGTCCCAAGTAAATGCAATGTAGTCAAACCTCATCTTCTATAATGATTTTTAGCTTTAGTGGTCGAAGGAGCCTCTAGAACCTGCTAATGCGGGGTTCCACTCTTACCAAAACTGTAACGGTTGCCCTTGCCTCCACCCCTTCCTATTGATTAACAAAAAAAATAAAAAAAAGGACCATCATCTTGGACTTATCTCCATTTACCCAAATTATGAATGGATACTTTAGATGTTTTACTGTAGCTTTCTTTCTTTCTTCTTTTGTTCTTTTCTTTTTTGGGTTTAAACGAGAGAATGCTACAGCATATTGAGTCCACTTTATCAGGGATATCCGCAATCAGATCAAATATGAAAAGCAAAGGTCGGCAGATGAACTCAAAATATAACAACAAGAGAAAATATGTACATCGAAATAAAAGAGCCGTTCCCCTCAACCGATTCCCATTCTCCAGATGAGCGGAACACTGAAGAGTGAGGCTATGAGCCGTTGATAGTTTTTGCGCTATCCTTGTGCTAATTTTCTCTGTCTTTTAGCTCTCTGTTTTAACTGGAAATGGTAATATATTTTCATAGCAAAACGATATCATGTACATGAAGGATTCCAGCACCTTTTCGGTCTGCGGGCTCATCCAACCCCATGCGAGAGTTGAGATAACTGCAATCAGTGTGGAAACAAACCTGTGTATAACCTAAGCTAATGCTCCCAAAAAAAAACCAACGAGGAGTCCTTTGAGGGAGGCCGTATGATGAGAACTCGCGCCGTAGCAATCCTTTAACTTATTTGTCCACTCGGTATCATTAACAAAAAGAGAATGTCAATACCAAGAAGATTTCCATCGCTGTGAAACATACAGCCAAAAGTAAAGAGTAGCTTGCAGAATGTTAGGGCAAGAACAAGGCATGAATGAATTAAAAAGGGGGCTATTGACGGAGTTTTGAGTAGAACGCTTAGCTAATAAGGAATAGCAAAGGTCATGGTTAGGAAGGAAGGAAGGATTCCGGTACCTCTCTACGGTGTCCCGGTCGGTGTGGGTATTAGACACAGTGTCCGCGTCCGTGCTACCTAGATTAGCACTAATCAACACTACTTAGCTCTAATATGCCCTAATTAGCCCTAATTACCACTAATTAGACCTAATTAACACTAAATAGCCCTAATTAGCTCTAATTAGCCGTAATTAATCCTGATTACCCCTTATTATGGCTAATTAACACTGATTAGCACTGACAATATATGTGAGTTGAGGTATGGTGTCCGACACCTCACAGGCACCTCCAGATACGTGTCTGACACCTGACTTGGTTAGCCCTAATTAGCACTAATCATCCCTAATTATCCCTACTTAACCCTGATTAACACTCACTTGTACTACTCAATATATTTTTTTCAAATTGAAGGTTAATTTTGAACTCGACTTGTATAGCTTTAACAGGCAGGGAGATATATATATATATATATATATATATATATATATATATATATATATATATATATATATATATATATCAGTGGATAGAAGTTGGATGCGAAGGAGGATTGCTCCAAGTGGGATTAGGGTATCAGAAGAGTTTAGACAGGGAGTGAACGGGTTTATTCTATTTGCTTTGAATCAACGGGAGTTTGTGGATGACGACACGTTTAAATGTCCGTGCAATGATTGTCAGCTGTTAAGTTAGAAAACCCCCGACGATGTAACTTTTGATCTGTTTCATAGAGGTTTTATGAGTAACTATACGAATTGGACTCAGCACGGGCAACCAATTCTAAGGGTGCCCACTGAGGTCACCGCTGAGTTCAGACAGTACAGTCCTAGAGATCCGAAATTTTTCCAGTATCAACATATGGTAATGGAAGCTGGGCCTAGTGGGATTAATTGGGATAATTGTTTTAACGATGGTAACCCTAATGTGGAGAAAAGCCAAACCTGAGTGCACAAAAAATTTATAAATTATTAAAAGACTCAGAGGAGCCAATATGGAATGGAAGTACAAAGCACACCAAGTTATCTGCTGTGACAAGGATGCTACACTTAAAGTCTGAGCATGGCCTAAGTGATAGGGGTTTTGATGCTTTTTTGAAGCTTAATAAAGAAATGTTGCCAGAGGATGAGAAGTTGCCTGACAAGTACTATAGTGCTAAGAAAATGATGATGAAACTTGGTTTGGGGTACCAGAAGATAGATGCGTGTAATAATGATTGTGTCTTATTTTGGAAGGAGAATAATGACTTGAGCGAGTGTCCCGTTTGTGGCCACGCAAGGTATAAACCGACCAGTGGGAATAAAAAAAGATAGCATGGAAGATATTGCGGTACTTCCCGCTAACACCAAGGCTTCAAAGGTTGTACTACTCTTCTAAAACGACAGAGCACATGAGATGGCATAGCCACGTATGCAGCAAAGTTCCTGATTTATTAAGACACCCTGCCGATGGAGGGGAATGGAAGGAATTTGATTAACGACACCCATCTTTTGCTGCAGAAATTCGAAATGTGCAACTTGGGCTCGCTACCGATGGGTTTAATCCTTTTGGGCACTCTATCACACCTTACTCTACATGGCCTGTGATCATTGTCCCGTATAACCTTCCTCTAGACATGTATATGAAGAAGCAATTCATGTTTTTATCATTACTCATTCTTAGACCTACGAGCCCAGGTAGAAATATAGACGTGTACTTGCGGCCGTTGATCGATGAGTTAAAAAAATCTGTGGGAAGTTGGAGCCCCAGCATTTGATGCATCCACTAAATAGAACTTCAACTTGAGGGCAGTAGTCATGTGGACTATCAATGACTTCCCTGCATACAATATGTTGTGTGGGTGGAGTACACACGGTAGGTTGGCATGTTCTTATTGTATGGAAGTGAGCAAGGCTTTCACCTTAAAGCACGGGGGGAAGGCTTCCTTTTGGGGGTGTCATAGAAAATTCTTACCGCCCAATCATCTATTTCAAAGGCAAAAAGAAAAGTTTAATAAAGCTGTGGAGCGTCGCCTTGAAACACGTGATAGATTGTCTGGCAAGGAAGTGTATATGTGCGTAAAGGACCTTGAAATGGATGCGGTACCATTTGGAAAGTGTGGTGCTAGTCTAAAACTTCCTGGCTCTGGAAAAAACACAACTGGAAGAAAATGTGCATCTTTTGGGAGCTGCCTTATTGGCCGACCCTCCTTCTGCGCAACAATCTCGATGTTATGCACATAGAGAAAAATGTTTTTGAAAATGTGTTTAATACATTTATGAATGTCAAGGGGAAATCAAAGGATCACTTAAAAGCACGCAAAGATTTGCAGGTGATGGGTATACGACGTGAATTGCATCCACGAATGGTTAATGGTAAGCTGGTTTTGCCCAAAGCATTATATACATTGGATAAAAAGCAGATACAACAGGTGTGCGAGTGGGTTAAACAGTTGATGTTGCCAAATGGCTATGCATCTAATATACCACGTTGTTGCAACCTTGCAGATTGTAGATTTTATGGTCTAAAGAGTCACAATTGTCATGTATTCATGAAAAGATTTATACCAATTGTCTTTCGTGACCTCTTGTCGAAACCAGTAAATGAAGCATTGACTGAACTTAGTCATTTCTTTCGCGATTTGTGCTCAAAGGTGCTCCGAGAGAGTGATGTTAAGATTCTTGAGAAAAACATTGTTGAGACAGTGTGCAAGTTAGAGAAAATCTTTCCCCCGTCCTTCTTTGAATCGATGGAGCATTAAACCATTCACTTAGCATATGAGGCTAGAGTGGGCGGACCTGTGCAGTATCAATGGATGTATCCATTTAAGAGGTGATATCGCCCATCCATCTTCAAATTGTATTTCATACTTGCACACATGCGTTTATTACTGAAATCAATGCTTATTTCTTACATAGGTATATGTTTAACCTTAAGAAAAAGGTGCGAAACAAAGCCCGGGTTGAAAGTTCAATTGCAGAGGCTTACATCCATGAAGAGCTTACCAACTTCTGCTCCCTTTACTTTGAGACTGATGTTGATACAAAGATGAATTGACTTGGTTGCAATGACAATAGTGTCGACACAGAATTTGATGAGCGACTTTCCATATTCAAGCATCTTGGTCGTGCACTTGGAGCAAGGAGCGGTCGATATCTATCTGAGGAGGAGTACATTGCCGCAACATTGTACGCTCTCATGAATTGCAATGAAGTTGCAGCATTCATAGTGTAAGTAGTTGCGTACATATCTTCCTTCTCATAGTATTTACTAACATAATATAATGACGATGCCATATAACATGCAGTGAATACGATGAGGAAGTGTTATTAGCAAACCCTGGGATATCAGATGGACAACTTGAAAAAATGCGAAACAATGCGTTCCCTGAGAGGTTCCGGCAGCCCGTAAGTTCTAAAACCTACTTTTCATTTCTAATATAGACCGCATGTAATAAGCTAATACTCTATGCAAATTGTAATAAGCTATTACTTGTAATATATATATATATATATATAAATATATATATATATATAAATATAGTGATTTCCTTTTTCATCATTTTGCAGTGTCTAGTTCATCTGTACCGCGAGGTATCACCCGCGGAATACCTCTTCCAGCCACCCCAGAGTAGAGGATTACTGCTCATGTCCAAAACAATTATGAAACCAATAAAGCAACCCTAGAGGGGGTGAATAGGGTTTTTGAAAATTAATGGGGAATTTAAACTAAGCATAATCATAAAGCTCAATAAAACCAAGTAATAATTCAATGAAGATGCTAACTAAACAATCTCAAACAATTAAAGAGCAATAAGTAAAGAGATTGAGTTAGAAATACTTGACAAGGAGATTTAAATGGTTCGGCTTGAACTACCCTCAAGCCTACATCCACCTCTTCAAGGAAGTCCCTTGCAAGAGCACTAGAATCCACTAGCAACAATCTTCTTCCGAGTCAAGATCAAAACCCTTACAACACTTGGTGATATCCTCACACCAAACACAAGCCTTGAATCCACAAAGCTCACCCAAGACTTGACAAACCCAAGCCTTGATCACAATCCTTTTACAAAGATCAATTGTGTACAAAGAAACCTTCTTGAAAAGAAATGAGTACAAATAAAGCTCTAGTACAATAGAGAGATGAGAGAATTGATGACTTGAAGAATGCTCACTCTCAATCAAAGAATTGCTCACAAAGATGCTCTCTTTAATGATGTAAAATCATGAAGATGAAGAGAGAAAAGTTTAATCTATGAGCCTTGATGTTTCTCTAATGAATGAAGGCTTAGAATGTGGTTTCCATAGTGTATGATGAAGCCCCAACTCATTTATATAGAGAAGAAATGAAATATAGCCGTTAGAGGCTTAAAGTGAGCAAAACTGCCATTGCAGTCGACTGTATTACCAATGCAGTCGACTGTAATCCCTCTAAAATAGCCGTTGGAGTTTTGTCCTTGAAAATAGCCATTGGAGCTGAATTTTGACCAATGCAGTCGACTGCATTGGAATGCTGCCTATCAGCTGCCTCACGAAACCCCCTTTCTTATTTTGGGCATAACTTTCTCTAGAAAAATCGGATTGATGTGCAGTTTTTTGCGTTAGAAAGCTAATGAAAAGTTTTATCAAGATATGAAAAGATTGGCCCCAAAATAGTTATTGAGAAAATCTGAGTGAGCTCCAAAGTTCACTCATTTTCAAGAACCACACTTGTGTGAAAGGTTATGAACTCACATGCAATGCACAAGGTGTCCTAAGGTCTTTTTAGGTCATAGTCATCAATCCAACCATCAAACCAAGACTAGTTACATAATAGTAAAGACCAATCATAATCGTAGTAACTTAGCCTTTGCATTCTTTCTTGCTCTTTGACATAGGACTTGATGAAGCTTCCATAGTATGTCCACTATAACTTTAAGCTATCCATCTATCCAACTTCTCAAATGTGTCTTCATGAGTGTCATGTATATATCTACTAAGAATCCACTCAAAGCACACATTAGAACATAATCAATGTGTAGTTATCATCAAAACAAGATGTAAGCCTAGGTTATCCAACCATAGGGCTAACAAATTAGTATGTTTTTTAATTTTCAAAGCTCAATTCTATTGTAATATGCACTTATATTGGGATTGATGTATCTCTCTATGATTTCTTGTAATTAGTTTTGTTAAGGATTGTGTTAGGACCAAGATCGGTCCTATTATCAAGGCTTACCTCCCACAGCATTATGCTACATGGGGGTCATGGACGGAATCAGACAAAGAGCTTGTCTGGGGGAAGTTTTTGGTAAGGAGCGCAGTATTTTTTATGTGCTTTACTTTCACAGTTTTAGAAGCACATTATCACTGAATTTTTCTTGCTAACCGTGTTTTTCATTTGTGTTGAATTATGTTCAGGACTATTTCAAATTTGAGTCGGATGGAGAGCAAGAACTTGAGAGGCAGGTGTAGGAGTGGCATTGTGCCGAGAACTACAAGAAATGGGATCAATTGATTGCGAGGAGGTGGGCACTAGCTCGGGCGGGTACAACAGATATATCTATGACCAGGGACCACAACCCTGAGTTCTTCTCCAGAACCATGTGGGGGCAGCTGGTGTCAAATTGGAGTACTCCAGACCGGGCGAAGCTGAGTGAGCGAGGCACGGATATGACTCACAGTGGGAAGAAGATGAAGCACAGTGCTGGTTCCCATCCATTTACCGTGCACGAGCTGAGGTAGATAGAGGAGGACCCTGACAGGAGGCCCCCTATGAGGCTCCGCCATTTTGAGCGCACACACTAGAATAGTGATGGGAAGTGGGTGTCTGAGATCGCCGAGCAGTTTGCGATGAGCACGGAACTCATGTATTACTTTTGTATTCCTATTACATTTTTTGCGATTGCGGCCAATAGAATTTCTCTAACATTTTTGTTGTTTTCTTATACAAAGTTTATTTAAAGATAGAGTTCAGGCCAACTCCCAACCAGATGGTAGCAAGACAGTGGATGAGTTTTCATTGTGGTCAGACGCTACGGGGGGTCCTAGGAAGGACCGTATACTCAGCCACCCTCGTCAGTCCACATGAGCTTTGCTAGCCAGCAGACCTCATTCGTCAGGCGAGACCAGTTGTACCGGTCCTCGGGCAGATACGACGACTGTGACGGAGGAAGAGTGCTTCAACACAATGTTTGATGCGCTCATGCGGATGATGCTCGATGATGGTTACGTAATTATAAAGGGGCCCAAACTACATGTAATACAAAATTTCTCAAGTACTTATGTATTTTGTGCTCTATATGTGATCTTGATTTGATATAAGATGTTGAATCATTTCTATGGCTTCGTGCAGGGCGATACCGATGATCCTAGTGCCGGTGACCCCCGGGGCGATGAAGATGTTGTTGGATCAAACATGCATTCTTCATCGAGGAATGAAGAAGATGATGACGGGGCTGGTTGTTCAGCCGACGACTGATTTAGATAAGGGTTTGGTTTGATTTATGCAATGAATGTCATTTTATTGTTTTGAATTGATCATCGGTACTTAACTGTATGAATTATATTATTTTAATGCTTATGTTAATGTTTATCTATACTTTGATGAATGCGACAAGCTGTTTGAATGAATGCGGAACAGGCGGTTGAAACGGTTTTGAATGAATGCGTTGAAAGCTTTCAACCCTTTCATTCGAAATTGTTTCAACCGAGGTTAAATCGGTTTTTGGTTCGATTGGACTGGATGTGAATTTCTTATTAATTGATATTAGTTCTGCGACAGGTTATTTGACCTGCATTTTTTTTTTGCAAAGCCAGGTTTTGTGACCGCAATGTGCCGTCGCTAAATAAAACAAAGTGGTCATTAATTTTAATATTTTAAAAAAAAAGTAATACTTTAAAATATTTAGCGACCGCAACTGTCAGTCTCTAATTCGGTCGCTAATATATAATATAATAAACAATATTAAAAAAATTTTAATTAAAAAATTTTTATCGATCACATTATGCGGTCGCTAAATTTAGCAACTGAATTTAAAAAGCGGTCGCTAAAATTTTGCAACCTGGCCTATAGCGACAATTTTAGCGACCGTTGTAACGCGGTTGCTAAAACCCTTTAGCGACTGCCAGACGAGGTCGCTAAAGGCACTATTTCTTGTAGTGTTAGCCCCCAAACTTAATGATCGCCTTTGTCGTCCAACAGCCCATATAGTGTCATGGGAGGGCGCTTTGGGGCCTAGGAGAAAATTCACGCCGTTAAATGCGATGTTGCCCAAAGTATTTTGAACAGTTGTTGAGGAAGAGTTTGATATCCAAACTACTGCCTACCTCCATGCCAGTAGTGATACCTACAGGATATGATGTACATGCTTTCTTTGCTTTATCATCAAGGGAAGGTACACCCTACGAAGAGATGCATAACGCTCCGACAAGCCCTCCAAGACCTTATCAACAAGGGTGAAGTCTCTCCTCCCGTAAAGCCTAATGTCCCCAAAGAACCCTTACCACCTCACATTAATTTCATTGATGATAGGCGGCCACTACTAAATAGGACCACCTTTATTATTTCAGCCACCAAGCAAAGACAGTCAATTTCAGTGTGTGGTTCCTTGTCACAGTTTTGTGATGTGATAACATGGAAAGAATTGATGGAAGGCGAGGCCTTTACTACAGAAGAAGATTAATATGATGAAGAGACCGGTTTCACATCCAGGCCCAATGCTGAGGTGTGAGGCCCCGATCTTAATTAGCTTCTAATCATTAGGAAGAGGTATTTGATGACATTCATGTTGACATCTGTACATGATTGTGCATATCACGTGAAGGAGGAGGAAAAAAGTGAGTTGAGGGTGTTATTTGCCGGGGTTGGAAGTTATCCGGCCAGGGTTCTCGTTCATGTCTTGATAGTACGCACTAGCTATGTGTACTACTTCTTGAAAGGAATTATTGGTGTGCCTGTGATGACGTTGGACTTCTTCTATCGAACCCGCTACATCAGTTGGTTGCTATATGAAAAGTCTCTCGCACTCAAGGAAGGTTGGCTCGTGCATGAGGGGCATATTTGCATATTTGCATTCTCGTACTTGGCCTATATTTTTCTTGAACTTTTTTATAGTGTTTGGTTATTCTTGGCGAGATCAAGTTAATATTTAGGTCTTGCTTGTCATTCTCATATATGTTCTACAAGATTTCAAATCTTACTCAATATGCTATTCTCGTTTCTTTTGAAGGCAAATGTGAGCAGATGCTTGCATGTGTTACTCGATATGTTAAATTATTCTTAAGTACTTAGGTATCATCTGTTCAAGTGACTTGCATGTTCATACTAACTATAGATAATATGATCAAGTCATGTTTGGACTTAAAAGCACCGGATACCCTACTGAGCCATTAGGCTGACCCATTCCCGATACTTTTTTTTCTAGGTTCAGAGTCGGAGTATTTGTCAAGGGACGAAGAGGATTACCTCGGGGAGACTCAAGAGTATTACGCTGGGTGAGCAACGTTTTAGTTGTTCTTCTTTTATTTTGGAGTGTAGTACTTGTATAGAAGAGAGGTGGTCTGTAATATAAGGTTATGTTCAGTCTTTCCACTTATAGACGACTGTAACGTTTAAGCCATGCTTCCGCTGTTTGTTTTGAGGTTTTGTAGTAAAGCTCTGTTTATGCTTGAGGTAAATGTGTTAACTAGCAGGTTTAACATTGCACTGTCCTTCCGGGGGGTGTGACATTTAGTGGTATCAGAGCTATAGTTGCTTAGAAGCCAGGCTAAGATCTTCAAAATTGATTAGTTTATTTGATTTTAAAATTTAGTGTGGCCTAAACTTATTCTTTCACCTGTTCAGGTGTGATATATGGCGGGCCAGAGATAGGAAAGTACCGTGGGGCAGGGTACACAAGAAACTGACCCTAATTTACGGAAGATAATTGGGTTAGTTGGACGTATAGCCAATGCCCTAGAATCTTTGCAAAACAATCACCTGCGAAGTCAAGTTGGTGAGAGTTCTCAGGTGAGATCCGCTATAGTTACTGATGATTTGACCTTGCTTAAAAGGTTTGTTAAGCTTAAGCCTATTGTATTCGCGGGTGGCGCTAATTCAGATGAGGCAGAGGAATAGGTAAGTAATAAGGAGAAATTATTTGAGTGAATGCAATTAACTCCTGCACAAAAAGTATCTTTGCCTACTTTTTACTTGAGCGAGGATGTAGGGTTTTGGCGGAAGACGATTGATGCAAAATGGACAGCCGGTAATGTTATGAGAACTTGGGACTTGTTTACTACTAAGTTTAATAAGAAGTATATTCCAGCAAGTGTTAGAAGAGATAGGGAAGTGACTTTCCTGCAACTTGAACAGAAAAACAAGACCGTACAAGAATATGAAAAAGAATTTACTGCTTTAGCTCGACATTCATCTTATTTGGTTGAGGGTGGTGATAGGAAAGCTAGAAAGTTTGAGACTGGCTTGAATCCTGATATACAGGAAGCTATAACACCTCTTAATATCTCTGATTATCACGAGATTGTAGATCGAGCACTTAATATTGAGAGTACTTTGAGGTTTACACGGGCAAAGAGGGCACATATGAGTTTATCTAGGCCCTCGGTGCCACAGTGGCAAGCAGGAAGATTTCCTTCAACATCTGGTGTTAGAAAATTTCTAAGAACAGATATGAGGAGTATGGCGTATACACCTAGACCCTAGACACAGGGATTTATGCCCTGACCATTTATAACTGGACCACGACCTCAGCCTAGGCCTAGAGTGAGGCCTACTCAGTATATACCACCTCAACAGCAACATGTACAAGCAGTTAGTCAATATTGCACATTTTGTGGTATGACTGGACATACAGAAGAGGTTTGTAGGAAGAGAAAGGGAACATGCTTTGCATCTGGGACACAGGGGCATCAGATGAGGGATTGTCCTAAGAATAAAGGATCTGTGGCTACTACTGCTGAGGACGCATCTGGTACTGGTATTGGTACCAGTAGAAGGGTGAATAAATCGACAATAAGGGCTATAGCATTTGCACTGGGATAGGATGAAGTACAGGGATCGCCTGCAGTTATTGGAGATACTATTCTAATTTTTGGTACTTTGTCTAGAGTATTGATTGATCTTGGCTCTACACATTCATATGTTGCATCACATTTCTTACATCATTTGCCTATGGTGTCAGAGTCTTTACCTTTTATGGTCAAAGTCAGTACCCCTATGGGTGATTCTTTATACACAGATAGAGTTTACAAAGCCTGTGAGATTAACATGAATAACCATGTATTGCATGCCGATTTGATTGCATTACCTATGAGAGAGTTTGATGTTATTTTGGGTATGGATTGGTTATCCCACAACCATGCTAGTGTTGACTGTTTTGCGAAAACTGTTACGTTTACTTTACCAGATCAGTCAGTATTTATTTATGTGGGGGATAAAACTCCAACTGCTATCCCTATTATTTCTGCCTTACGTGCTCAGAAGTTACTTAATAAGAGTTGTGTGGGATATATTGTGTATGCTATTGATTGTTCGAAGACAGTGACTAGGCTGGAGGACATCCTTATTGTTCAAGAATATTCAGATGTATTTTCTCAGGACTTGATTACTCTACCACCTGATAGGGAGATAGAATTTGTTATTGAACTTGTTCCAGGCACTGCACCTATATCTAAAGCTCCCTACAGAATGGCTCCTGCTGAATTGAAGGAGTTGAAGGTACAATTACAAGATTTACTCGATAAAGGCTTTATTAGATCAAGTACTTCACCTTGGGGTTCGCCTGTGTTATTTGTTAAGAAAAAGGATGGTACCTTATGTTTATGTATTGACTACAGACAATTGAATCAGGTAACCATAAAGAATAAGTATCTGTTACCCCATATCGAGGATTTGTTTGATCAATTGCAAGGAGCTAAGATATGTTCTAAATTGGATTTGAGGTCAGGTTATTACCAGTTAAAGGTAAGGAAGGAGGATGTCCCTAAGACTACTTTCAGGACTAGGTATGGACATTACAAATTTCTAGTTATGCCATTTGGAGTTACTAATGCACCCGCTGTGTTTTATGGATTTGATGAATCCCATATTCAAACCATACTTGGATAGTTTTGTGGTAGTCTTTATTGATGATACTTTGGTTTATTCTCGGGATACCCAACAGCATGTTCAGCATCTCAGACTTGTTTTGCAAACCTTACGGGATAAAAGGTTGTATGCCAAATTTGAAAAGTGTACGTTTTGGTTGGAACAAGTTGCTTTTCTGGGGCATATAATATCATGTGCAGGAATATCTGTGGATCCGGCTAAGATTGAGGCTATAGAAAGTTGGAAAACGCTTTCAACAGTATCGGAGGTATGTAGTTTTTTGGGGTTAGCCGGATATTACCGTAGATTTGTTGAGGGATTTTCTAAAATTGTTGGTCCATTATCCCGTTTGACTCAGAAGAAAGTAACTTTGATTTGGGATGATAATTGTGAGAAGAGTTTTCAGGAGCTGAAACATAGATTGGTCAGTGCACCTATCTTGGTTCTGCCTAACGAGAATGATGATTTTGTAATATACAGTAATGCATCTCACAAAGGGTTGGGTTGTGTGCTTATGCAAAGAGGTAAGGTAATTGCTTGTGCAACATGTAAACTGAAGTCGTATGAAGAGAATTATCCTAGTCATGAGCTAGAATTAGCAGCTATTTTTTTTGCCTTACATAAGTGAAGACATTATCTGTATGGAGCAATATTTGAAGTTTACACTGATCATAAGAGTTTGAAATATTTATTTTCATAGAAGGAATTGAATATGAGACAACATAGATGGATGGAATTATTAAACGATTACAGTTGTTCTATTTCATATCACCCGGGTGAGGCTAATGTGGTTGCTGATGCCTTAAGCCGAAAGAATATGATCGCTAGTTTAATGCTTAAGGAATGGGATATGTTAACTACTGTGTGTGATTGGAGGCCGCGTGCCACTAGAATGGGATTTTTATTTGCTAATATTAAAGTTTGGCCTGCATTAATGCAACTGATACGGGAAGCTCAGGGAAAGGACCCAGAGTTGCAAAAAATTAGAATGGAGGTGGAACAAGGGTTGCAACCTGAATTTTCATTATCTTCTGAAGATATATTGAGATTTAGAGATCGTGTTTGTGTACCAAATAATGATGAGGTTAAACAGGAGATTTTGAAATAAGCACATCAGAATAAGTACATTATTCATCCGAGTAGCACTAAAATGTACTGAGATTTGAAATCACATTATTGGTGGAATGGTATGAAGGGTGATATAGCCAAATTTGTTTCCAAGTGCCTAACATGTCAGCTGGTAAAGGCAGAACATCAAAAGCCGGGTGGTTATCTACAGCCTCTATCTATTCCTGAGTGGAAATGGGAGCACATAACTATGAATTTTGTGACAGGTTTACCGCGGACTCGAGATGGAAATGATGCAATTTGGGTAATAGTAGACCGACTTACTAAGTCTACACATTTTCTTACTCTGAATATGAAATATTCTATGAAAAAACTAGCTAGGTTATATATCGATGAGATAGTTCGTTTGCATGGAGTTCTTGTTAGTATTGTTTCCGACAGGGATCCACATTTTACTTCTCAATTTTGGCAAGCTTTTCAGAAGGCTATGGGTACACAGTTAGCCTTGAGTACAACCTTTCACCCTCAAACATATGGTCAGAGTGAGCGTACCATTCAGACCTTGGAGGATATGTTACGAGCTTGTGTGATAGACTTGAAAGGTAGTTAGGATTCACATTTACCACTTGTTGAATTCTCTTATAATAACAGCTACTATCTAGTATCGATATGGCTCCTTATGAGGCGTTATATGGAAGAAAATGTAGATCTCCAGTTTGTTGGTCAGAGGTTGGGGAAGGTAAGCTTATCAAATCTGATATTATTCGTGAAACCACTGATAAGATACAATTAATTCAACAACGTTTCCGTACAACACATAGTAGACAAAAAGCTACGCCGACACTCATCGACGTGGTTTGGAATTTACGGTGGGAGACTTTGTTTTTATTAAAATTTCTCCAACGAAAGGAGTCATGAGATTTGGTAAAAAGGTAAGCTATCTCCGAGGTTTGTTGGGCCTTATGAGATTTTGGAACGGGTTGGTAATTTAGCGTATCGAGTTGCCTTACCGCCTTCATTATATGGGGTACATAATGTATTTCATGTATCTATGTTGCGTAAATATCAGTCAGATCCGTCACATGTATTGTATGATCAGTCGGTTCACATAGAAGCAGATATGACTTATGTTGAGCAGCCGATGGAGATTTTGGATCGTCGGGATCAGGTATTGAGGAATAAGGTGATTCCATTGGTTAAGGTCAAATGGCAATATCATGATATTGAAGAGGCTACCTGGGAGGGTGAAGATGAGATTAGTTCTAAGTACCCGCACTTGTTCACATGATCAGGTATGAATTTAGGGACTAAATTCTTTTAAGGAGGGGAGAGTGTGAGGCCCCGATCTTAATTAGCTTCTAATCATTTTATTGAGTTTAAACATATTTAAATTTGATTGAGATAATATAATCGTGTTATATTATTTGTATACATAATTAAGTCGTGGGCCCAAAATATAATTATGTAAAATGTTGGGGGTTAAAAAGTAATTACACAAAATCTTGGGGCAAATATGAAAAGTTGGTATTAGTGGCATGCCATGTGTTGCTCTTGAATTAATTGTTGGAGGATTTGTCACCTATTATTTGTGGTGAGTAAGCAAAAGAAACTAATAAAAAATGGAAAGAAACCTAAGTGGATAATTTAGAAACAAAAAAGAAGGTGGAAGGGAAGAGCAACTTTCGGCCAAAGAGAGAAGGGAAAGAGTAGGAAAAAAAGAGAGAAGGAGAAAGAAAAGAAAAGAGAGAAAGGAAGAAGAGGAGAAGAAAAGGAAGAACAAAGGATAGAGATTTGATTCAACTATTTTCAAGTCGCTTAACCTAAAAATTCTTTAAGGTAGGTTATCTTGTTCTTTTAGGTTTTAAAGCATGTTAGAAAAGTATTATGAGTAGTGAAATACTTATAAACTTGCTTCTAATGGTCTTAAGAGAGAGATATGTTCAAAACCTGCAAAACAGTCTTGAAAATGAAATAACTTTTGTGCCTAGAAATGTATGGTTTTAGTTGAGATATGGGTTTGGTTATTTTATTTGTTGTACTCATGTGTAGAGTATACACACCAAATTTCATATTATTTCAAGCACTATTACTATGGTTTAAAATTCGTGGCTTAAAACCTATTCTGTGAAACTGTAGAGTCATGGAATTAGAGTAATTTTGATGCTTAGAAATGTATAAGTTTAGTTAAGATATGGACTTTGTTATTTTATACGTTATACTAGTACATGTATAGAGTATACATACCAAATTTCAAATTATTTCAAGTACAATTGCCATGGTTTAAAATTCGTGGCTTGGAACCTATCTTGTGAAACTGTTGTTAGGCAGATTCTGAAGTTTGTCGTTCTAAGGGTAAGATATGATCTTAAAACAATATTTTCGTGTCAAGTAAAATACTGGGATGTAGGTATTTAAGTCTAATTTTCAGAAATATATGGTTTGACTATGGAGGCCTTGTAATTAAATTGTTATGATTTTCGGAGTACAGACTACTCCTGCTGCCATTTGAAATACTGGGTAGATTAGCTAACCTAAACTAGTAGTTCCTTCGTGTTGGGCTTAATGGTGAATAACTAGGCAAATTTCAGGTCCTTAATGGACACTCAAATATCTACATAATAATGTAAGTATACATAGGAGTAGGGTACTTAAGGAAGAACCTCAAATCATTTCTTGCTTGATTACCAAATTAGTTTGTGCATTAGGAAGAGGTACTTGATGACATTCATGTTGACATTAGTACATGATTATGCATATCACGTGAAGGAGAGGAAAAAAGTGAGTTGAGGTTGTTATTTGCCGGGGTTGGAAGTTATTCGGTCAGGGTTCTCGTTCTCGTTCATGTCTTGATAGTACGCACTAGCTATATGTACAACTTCTTGAAAGGAATTATTGGCATGCCTGTGATGATGTTTGACTTCTTCTATCGAACCCGCTACATCATTTGGTTGCGATACGAAAAGTCTCTCGCACTCAAGGAAGGTTGGCTCGTGCATGAGGGGCATATTTGCATATTTGCATTCTCGTACTTGGCCTATATTTTTTTAACTTTTTTATAGTGTTTGGTTATTCTTGGCGAGATCAAGTTAATATTTAGGTCTTGCTTGTCATTCTCGTATATGTTCTACAAGATTTCAAATCTTACTCGATATGCTATTCTCGTTTCTTTTGAAGGCAAGTGTGAGCAGATGCTTGCATGTGTTACTCGATATTTAAATTATTCTTAAGTACTTAGGTATCATCTGTTCAAGTGACTTGCATGTTCATACTAACTATACATAATATGATCAAGTCATGTTTGGACTTAAAAGCACCAGATACCCTACTGAGCCATTAGGCTGACTCATTCTCGATACTTTTTTTTTCTAGGTTCGGAGTCGGAGTATTTGCCAAGGGACGAAGAGGATTACCTCGGGGAGACTCAAGAGTATTACACTGGGTGAGCAACGTTTTAGTTGTTCTTCTTTTATTTTGGAGTGTAGTACTTGTATAAAAGAGAGGTGGTCTGTAATATAAGGTTATGTTCAGTCTTTCCACTTATGGACGACTGTAATGTTTAAGCATACTTCTGCTGTTTCTTTTAAGCATACTTCTGCTGTTTCTTTAGAGGTTTGTAGTAAAGCTCTGTTTATACTTGAGGTATATATGTTAACTAGCTTGTTTAGCGTTGCACCCCTTTCAGGGGGTGTGACACGAGGTATCCAAGCTAACCTGATCAGGCCGAGTTTACTAATCCACTCCACCCCCCAACCAGCCACTTGCGATCCTCTGTTTTCTCAAGTACCCCAGACGATGAAGTTTTAAGATAGTTGAACCCAAGCCAGCACCACCATTTGGGAATTGTTATCTGCCTCATACTCTTACCTTCAAGCCCTTATAAAACTACTCAATAAGGCCTAGATATCTATCCAAACCTAGCATGAAGACCTGTCCCAGGTGCTGGGGGCTATACATTATGGAAATGTCCTTACCTTTTTTTTAATCAGATTTGCTCAAATCAGGATCCATCCACAATGACCCGCTCTATATCACAATGCAAGTACTTGATAAGAGGGTTCCATTAATCCTCGTAGACAATGGTTCTGCCTTGGATGTTTGCCCCCTATAAACTATTCAAGCCCTTGGCATTAACCCCTCAAGGTTTGCCCCTTCCAATGAAGCCGTCCGAGCCCACGACAATAGTCGAAGAGTGGTGATTAGAACAGTCAAGCTTCCCATGACTGTTAGTACCGTCATTTCCGAAGTTGAGTTTCAAGTGCGATCACCTATTGGGAAGACCATGGATGCACTCGTCGATGCAATTCCTTCTACATTGCACCAAAAGGTTAAATTTGTTTTGTATAAGGTCGTCATCACAATTACGGGTGATTTACAGCTCCCTCAAATCGATCAGATCGAAAAGGACAAAGACAGTATTTAGATACCACATGATTCAATTCGTAGGATGTTCTAGTAAGTGGATTCAGAATGGATAGCCCGGTACAGTGTCTGGAATACTAGGAAGTTTAACTCGGTAAAAACTTCCTCACATTGGCCCCTTGCAGTAATACAACAGTGCTCCCCGTGTTGCAAAAGCTTCACTACTTGCCCAAAAAGAGTTTGGGCTGAAATTGCTAAGGAGTTCTAGTTTTCCAGCCCTCGAGAATAAGAAGAGACCAATTTGCATTGGGATATAAGCCAACCAAGAAGGAGGCCATTAGAAAAATTGTCCAGACTAAGAAGGACAGAGAGAAGGCATAACGAAGGTCCCCACAATCAATAGATGCTTCGTCAAGAAAGAAGAGAGTGGACACTGCTTTGAATTACCGGGCTTGTCTACACAGTGAAAATAGGGAAGCTGATCAAAGGATGAGAAATACTTTATGCCTGTGAATGGGGAAGATGAGGAATTGTCGATTCTGACTGAGAGTAGTACCAAAGAGGTTTTCTGATTGGATGGATTTCATGGATCCTAAAGGAATGACAACATGCTTTAACCATATGCATATCCTGATGCTTATCTGCAAAGTGGACAACCAGATTGAGAACCCAACAAGCCTAATCACTCCAGGACAGAGTGATGTACAAAATTGGATGATCAAGTATGGACTGTTGACTGTGGGAGAGATTACCGGAGGAAGTCCTGTTACGAAGCTGCTTCGGAAATCGGAAGACCAAAATGCTTATTTCACTCTAGATAATCTGAATTTACTCACTTACTATGTTTTTCCAGACTATTTGATTGATAATATGACGATTGATTTCGATTATCCCTTGGTTGCTGATATAGGTTATGATGAATCAATCAACATGGAAAATGATGAGTCAAACTAATGGACCTAAAAAGAAAAAATATTTCAAAAAATGATGAAATGTCAAGCCAGTGGCTGAAGAAACAATTAAAGTCAACATAAGTACCCCCAAAAATGTAAAAGATATAAAATCGTGGGCTAGCCTATATATATATATATATATATATATAGGCTAGCCTATATATATATATATATATATATATATATATATATATATATATGTGTGTGTGTGTGTGTGTGTGTGTGTGTGTGTGTGTGTGTGAGAGAGAGAGGAGAAATCATTTCACTCCTTAGAGAATTCATCAATGTATTTGCTTGGTCATATAGTGACACGCTCTGTATATGTCGGTCGATTGTGGAACATCATCTATCCCCCCCCCCCCCAATGAAGCCAAACCCATCAATCAAAAGCTCCTTAAGTTGAGACCGTAGGTTAAGGAGGAGATTATGATGTTACTCCATAATGAATTCATCAGAGTGATCGAATACCCTAATTGGCTAGCCAACATCATACCAGTCCCTAAACCAACCGGCCAAGTTAGAATGTGTGTTGACTACCGAGACCTTAACCGAGCTTCCCCTAAGGACAACCTGCCCATCATAGATATGATCATAGACAACACCGCATAGCATGAGTTAGTATTTTTTATCGATTTCTTTACGGGGTACAACCAAATAACATGTCTCATGAGGGTCAGGAGAAAACAGTTTTCACCACCCTTTGGGGCACCTTCTGTTACACTATGATGCCTTTTAGTTTGAAGAATGTCAGGACCACACCCCAATGAGCCACTACCACCCTGTTCCCTGATATATTTCCAAAGAGATGGAGGTTTATTGTGATGATATGATCATCAAGTCTAGAAAACAGTAAGATCATTGTACAATTTTTAGGAAGTATTTTGAAAGATTAAGGCAATACACATGAGACTCAACCCCCATAAGTGCCTCTTCTGGGTTACGGTCAAATTTTTTTTAGGATAAATGGTAAGCAGGTGACACTAAAAGTCAATCCAGCTAAGATCAAAGCCATAGTTGAGATGCACCCACCCAGGAGTGAGAAAGAAATCCGTGGGTTTTTTGGGAGAATCCAATACATTAGTCGCTTTACATCCCAGCTAACCATGATCTGTGTGCCTGGGTTTAAGTTATTGAAGAAAGACTTGGCCAAATAGTGAAATCCCTTATGCCAAGAAGCCGTCGACAAAATCAAGTAATACCTCAGCAATCCCCAGTCTTGAACCATCTAATACCCAGTGGTTTCTTATTGTTATATTTAACCATAACTGATGCAATAATCGAAGCCATATTAGCCCAACATTTGGAGAATTCTTCAATCAAGAGAGCCATTTACTATGTCAGCAAGAAATTAACCCAATGAGAGGTAAACTATTCAGCTTAGAGAAGACGTGTGTATCTCTGGTTTGAGTAACACAGAGATTGAGGCATTACATTTTGGCTTACCTCATTAGACTGTTGGCCAGGATCGATCCCATGAAGTATCTGTTTAAGAAGGCATCATATCTAACTGTACAGGTAAGTGGCTTTTGTTGCTGTCAGAATCTGACATCACCTATGCACCCAAAAGTCGATCAAAGGGAAGCCATGGCTGAGTTGTTAGCCAATTATCCTACAGAGGATACCAGTAGATGGGAGGCAAAATTTCCGGATGAAATAGCTTATATTATAAAATTAGAGATGAGTTGGCAGTTGTATTTTGATGGAGCAGCAAACAGCAAGGGATTTAGATTGGGGATATTGTTAATCTCGTCAAATGGAGCCAATTCACCTATTTCTATCAAGTTGACTTTTGATGGTGCTAACAACACCTCCGATTATGAAACTTGTATCATCAGTTTAGAGATGGCTCTAAGCCTATTAGTTAGAGAGATAACATTACATGGAGATTCAACGTTGATAATATACCAAACTCAAGGGATGTGGGGAATCAGGGATAAACATCTACAGGCACACCATGCCCATTCGGAGAAGATAGTGGATCAATTCAAAGACATAGAATTTGATTACCTACCCAGATTAAGAACAATTTTGCCGATGCCTTAGCCATGCTCACAACAATGGTGGATATACCCGATAGAAGGAGGTTGACCTGTTTTTGAAAGGGAATAGGGATAGACAAGCATACTACTTTATGATGGCACCCACAAAAGAAGACGGAATAACTGAACCACGGTACATCGATGTCCAAAATCTTATCTAAGACGATAAATACCCTGATGGATCTTCCACGAAAGGTCAGGAATCTTTGAGAAGGTTGGCCATGCAGTTCATCGTATGTGACTACCGATTGTACAAGAGAAATTATAATGGAGAACACCTATATGTGTGACCGAGAGAGAGAGAGAGAGAGAGTAATTAGTTCATGGAGGATATACATGTAGGAAATTGTGGACCATATATGATCAGCTGGATGCTGGCAAAAAAGATTCTTCGACAGGGATACTACTGGACTAAAATGGAGCAAGATTGTGTTGATATGTAAAGAGGTGCCACAAGTGTTAGGTGTAACCAACCTACAGCATCTCCCTCCCAGAGAGTTATACAACATGATATCTCCCTGGCTGTTCTCAATTTGGGGAATGGATGTAATAGGGAATATTAGCCCCAAGGCATCTAAAGGATTATCCATGTAACCATAGACTATTGTAGGAAGTGGGTGGAAGTTTCTTTGTAGGCCGTAATCAATGTCAGGAAGGTGGGCCAGTTTATCCGAACCAATATCATTTTTCGGTATGGAGTACCTCGAGAGCTGATATCTAACAATGGGTTACATTTCAAAAGAGAAGTCATAAACCTAGCTGAGGAATATAGTACCACCTGATATCGCTCATCGCCCTACTGACAGCAGACCAATGTGGTCATGGAAGCCGCCAACAAGAATATCAAGAACATGTTGAGAAAAGATGATGGATTCTTGTAGAAGTTGGCCAGATAAGCTTCCATATGCCCTCTGAGGCTATAAGACGTCAGTAAGAACATCGATTGGGGCTACGTATTCGCTAGTCTACAGCATGGAAGCTGTACTCCCAGCAGAATTAGAAGTGAATTCCCTTAGGGTACTGTTGGAAAATTAGATAGTCAATAATATTGGGTGAGACACAGAATTGAAGAGCTGGCACTGGCCAACGAGAAAAGGCTGGAAAGCCCTATATCATATTCTAGATTACTAGAATCGGATAGCTAGAGCCTTAAACAAGAGAATGAAGGGACGCGATTTGAAAAAAGAAAATTGGTGCTAAAGGAGAAGATTATACAAATCTGGAAGCCGCGAGAGAACTTCGAACCCAACTGATCAGGTCCCTATATGATCAAACAAATCATGACCAGGGATGCAGCATTATTAGTCGATTTAGTTAGAATCAAGTTGTCACAATTAGTCAATCTAGACCGACTAAAGTTGATTATGATTGAGTGAAATATGTAACTGAACTACGAATGACCTGATCCTCCTTAAGAATATTATCCAGCACACACATAAATAGAGGTAAGTGGGTAGGCCGTAAAGTTACCTTGGGGGCAGTTAAATTTTAATAAAAGGCATTTATTCCACTTGCTAAGATATCGAGTACATTCCTGAGAAAAAAATGCCCGTTAGGACAAAAACCTGCAAAGGCGGCCTAGGCAAAAGTTCGGGTAAAAGAAAATTCTAGGTCTTATCAGCAACCTTAGGGTAATCTATCAGCACACTTATTTCTTCTTCTATGCCAGATGATCCTCTTCCTCCAAAAACAAGATTGACTTCCATATTTCCATACTCTTTTTGTAAGTCAACCTGTGAGAAATCGGGATCACATCCTCAAGAACCTCTACCTCTAAAACCGGACCATGGTCTGCTTTCTCAATCTCGTTGCCTTTGCCACGCCTGTGATTAACGAACCCTTGATATAAGCATCTATATCGTCTTCCCAGTCTCGAGCAGCTTTGGTAGACAATGGCCTCTTATGTTGTTTGTCCTTAGGCGGCAAAAACAAATGTCATTAGGGCTTATCCATGTGTAGAGACCGTATCGGATTCTCTTCCACATCAAACTTCTCGTCAAACATTTGGGAACCAATCCAAGTCGCCTGATCAGGTGACCCGAACTTCTTCTTATGTTTGAGGATGACAAAAACTTTAAACCATACTCTGAGAAGACCTGTCAGAACCGGGTGGCTCCAGACCTAAGGCAATAGCATCATGAACTTCTTCTTTAGCTTGCTCCAAAAACCTTATCTCACAAGCACTTAGGAAATCCCAATTCATCTCTGCCCTCAGCTTACTCTCCAAACTAGTACTTTTGCTCAGATATGGCCCAAAGCGAGCTGATTTACTTCTCAGCAAAGGGGCAGTAGGATCCATGCAATCAACAAAGGTGTCACTCGTGACAAAGTGATCAAAATAGGTAGGAGACCTCCAACCTTTACAAACAGCTTTGGTCAGCGAAGGACTGAGGTCATTCACCACAGCAATAAAATTCTATCTGGAATAGCCTGCTTGTAACCAAACTATATGTGAATCCAATAGGCAAAGTAAAAGGATGGATAGCACTATCCCATGAGACAGACACAATAATATCCAAAATTTTACAGAGTAAAAGCGCAGACTCCCTAGTAAGGACAATACCAGTGGATATCCTTGGACCCCCATACATAGAAAAAGTGAGCCATTCATCTATGCCAGAATCACTTTCAAAGAGAAAAGGCTGAGAACAGAAGGAACAAAGGCGATATATCCCCTCAGTGGGAGCAGCTATGGGTCACATATGGTCTAAAATCCATATATACAGAAGCAAGTGGCTAGCTCCAAAAGAAAGACTTGGGTTTGCATGTACATCGGTAATATCGTGTAGGGTTCAGGCACCACCACCGAACTCAGGGTTTTGCCCTTCATGGACTCCTAGATTAATATCTTAGTCAGCTTCACATCAGTAATACTGGGGACAATAACAGTGAGATATTTAGCCACCAGACATAAAGCCACAGCTGCCATCGGATCATGGGCATACCGCTGGTCACAATTAGCCAGTTTACCAGAAAATACTCTATTAAGGGAGAAAGCATAATATATTCACCTCGGATGAAAGAACTAGCACATTCCTCCCTTACCTTCAGCAATCCCATGAGAGCCTTGACATAACCATCTTAGATGACCAGAACAACAATGGGCAAATTGACTGGAATATTAACTAGAGCTGAGAATTCTTTGTGATGAGTTGGGCAAAGTTCATCCAAGCCGAAGCGGAAGACATTATTACCAGAATCCTAGAATTTGTATGCTGCTCGGAGAATGTCTTCATGAACAACCACGATCTCAAGCTCATCACAGACATTAGATTGAAATGACCATCAAGGTGGATGAGATTGGATCTTGTTCAAGGAATCATCAAAGGCACAAAATTAGAGCTTGAAGGTTGCGGGAGGAAGCCATTGGTAGCTCTTTTGAAAGAATGCAAGTTAAAAGCCCTTTTCTGATGGGATGAGTCCCAAATTTGTAATGAGAGACCCCTAAGTTGTATAGAGATAGAATTTTTGAAAATTTTAAAATAAAAAAAATTATCAGAATAATCGGACGATTTTTGACATATCTGCCAGTTTTCTTATTTGATTTGCATATTTTCATAGTCCATTTCTCTAATCAACCGTCCAATTTTACACAGAGAAATTAATTTTTTTTCTAATCAACCGGGCGATTTTACTAGAAAAATCTACTTTTCTTCTAACCAACCGTTTGATTTTATAATGAAATTTAATTTTGTTTCTGAGTAACTAGCGCATTTCCCCAGGAAAATTGATTTAGTTTCTAATCAGCCGTCCGGTTTATCTAAAAATTGGATTTGGCCACTGACCAACCGGCTGGTTAGTTAGTGCTTGTAAAATTAGAAGTGTTGCGTATTTTGAGGCAAAATCCTATACCTGTTCGAATAACTCAATTCAATCTTAAATGTTTCAAATCAATTTTATCCCATCATCCGATCTTTCTGTGCAAACGTGTGAGTATTCATTTGAACTAAGCATTAACAGAGGATAAAACTAAACAAAGTTTAAACTCAACACACAAAAAGATAAGATTGTCTTTACACCTAGTGTTTGAAATCAGTCCCTAATGGACTCTAAGGCCTACTGTAGGACCTAATCTAAGCTAAACCTCTTCACAACTTCTTTCAGGTCCACTTCGGCCTGGGCTTCTCCTCGTTAGCCGTCTCTAAAGCCTCCCTTCCTTCCTTTGCCTCTTCTTCTTCCTCATCACCTTCTTCATATACTACTTCCTTGCCCTTGGGTTGTAGAGATTACTCCACCACCATGATCTCATCAGATTGGGGCTTTTTATACGTCTAATGGAAGATTGAAGCAATTCTGAAGGATTTGCACTGCTCTAGTGGAGGGTTGGAGCTTTCCTCTTGCTCCTAATAGTGACTTCCTTGGCCTTAAACGGTGTCATTTCTGGTTTGATCATCTTTTTCATGAAGGTCCTACTTGTTGCCCCCGTCTTCACCCAACCTCCCTTTTGAGGAACCAAAGCCCCTCTTATAAGAGTCTGAGCAGTAATAGTGGCAGGAGTCATGGCTTAGAGGAGCTCTGTCATCCACTCGACCAACCTCTCGAAGGTGGCACCGTGAAAGTAGGAGCGTGTACTTATGTCACCTTGGAAGATGAGCCATACACCGATAACAAGTCTCGGTATGTAGACACCATGTCCTTAAGACTGTGAATCATCCTATACGCGTCTCTTAGCACCTAGCACGGGACCTATAATAAAAGAAGTCAAAGGAATAAAATCAAGCAATAAGATAACAATTTAAACTCAGCTCAGAGTTTATAGTTTGGATTTTAGCTAGCTCATCGAGTCCAAAAACCTCGGAGTCTTTCTTTGACCAAGGAATCAGATCCTGCCCCTTGGTCTTGCCCTTCAAGAATATCGACACCATTCAGGGAGGGGATAGGATCTTCAATAGATTACATCTCTTTCTTTTCCTTCCTTTTTGGCTCCTAGGCCGCCCTAGCCTTCTGCACCCTCTTCAGCCATTCCAAAGTCAATAGAGGGGCTAGGACCTCCCTCATGGATGCCTCCTAGGTACGAGGATCATTTGACCACCTCAGGGAGGGTAAAGTAATCCCCCTACCAAACTTTGTCTCAGCCCCTAATCCAAATCCCCCGTCTGATACACTAATGGGGAAGGCAGTCGGGATCTGGACCTCAATGTCCACATGAAGCTCAGAGAGCACTCGCTCCCCCAAATACAACTCCCTTTGCAAGGGCCCTACCAGCAAGACCTGGTATTGGGTGAGGACCAGCTCCTCGGGATAGTCCATGGTTGTCTCCTACTTGGACAGATATGCCTGAAACAAAATAGACAGGTGGTAAGTATTCATAAGTATGTGATAAAAAAATTCAAAATTGAATAAACCACTTACAGCACACTACATTAGCCCATTAAAACTCTCTTGGTATGCCCCCTTAGAGGTGTCGACCTGCTCATCTAAAAAATTTCACCAATACATCACGAGTGCAGTCTTAGCAGTATGCCTCTTCCCTAGTTGAGGAGCATGTGAACCCAAGACCTCGAAGGCCCAAACCTGTGAACATACACTACATGTGAGCTAGATGTATAACATGAATCAGAATGACTAGAAAAAAACTCAAGAAGCATTGACATACCTCATAGATATTGTAGCCCATAAAGCTCTGAGATTGCCCCCAAGACACCACACCCATAGAATGTTACAGATAAGCTAATGCGGGAGTACCCTAGTCATAGTCCTCCACCACCTCCAAAGCCTGTAGGCACTATGACTGCACGAAGTCATCTTCATTACTGAATAAGGTCTCTCCCAAGACATAGAGTAAGCACCTCGAGACAATCTGGTCTATCATCGGCCCATCGATCGCCTCTCAATCCAAACTTTGGTAGTGTGCAGGAGTGGTACCCAACAAAATAGAACCATCCCTCTTGAAGGTTGGTTCAAAGCCAAGCAATCGGACCGTAAGGTCCCAATCCTTGTCAAGATCATAGATCCAAGGAATAAGCATCCTTCGAGCACAAATGCTGGTAATATTCACGAGGTCGTACGGGGTAAGCATTGCTTTCCCGATCGACATATGAAAAGTGTTGGTGGAATCCCACCAATGCTCGGCCAAGCACATTAGGTTTTTTTTACTATGGGTTGCAACGTGCAACCCGTCAAGAAAGAGGTCAAAACTGGTATCTTTTACCCTATCCTTCACAGATTGAGGGAATTTAGCCCACCATTTTTTAACTAAATTTAGGGAACCCGTACATTGCATGTTTGTAGTGAGGGACTGCAAAATCAAAAAAAAAAAAGAGAGAAAACTTTCAAGGAACCGCCCAGAGTATGTATGAAGTGCATGAAATAGCATATATGGGTCCTACTTTGCATGGGTGTGGTTTGTGTGTAAAGAAAGGTGAAATAGTGTGTGTAACTAGGGAAAATTTGTAGAAAACATACCTCATCCGTGAAATAATGTTTGCCCGATTTGGAGTTGACAAAGAATGGTCATTCATATTCACCCTAAAAAGTCTTTTTAGTCTTTGCATTGTGGATCATTTAGACAATATTCCAGAGTCTTCCGAACAAGCAATTTCTCAAGGTAAATCTTTTATAGCTTTCTAGCTTAGGTAGATCACATAAAATTGTCTCTCATTCCCGTAATCACATTTCTCTCATAAAAATCAAGAGTCTTTTTGTGATGCCCCGAACCTAGGTTTACGAGGTTATTATTACATAGCGACGATTGTTGTAAGTAAGACGAATTTAGACCTTCAGTTAAGATCTTACGAGCGGTATTAATTAAAGCTTTAGCCCGTGACTCTGGAGAGGTTATAATTAATTAGGGTTATTATGTAAATGTATAGATCTTAATTGATTATTTTAAAGAGAGAGAGAGAGAGACAGAGAGCTATGGAGAAAAATGTGGGATTTTGATAAGTTAGACAGTGGTTTGGGGATAGACAAAAAGAAGGAGATTTTGGAAAAGATTAAAAAGAAAGCATTTTTGTAAATAAGCTAAACAAAAGAAAATAGTGAAAGAAAGGAAAAAAAAGAACAAAGAACAAAAAGAGAAAGAGGAGACGGGCAGGGAGAGAAAGAGAAATGGCAGCCGGCCCTAGAGCGGCAGTGCCGTTTCCACCTCGGAGCAACCCCACTGCCGGCAAAATCTTCGGCCACCGGCGATGAACTCTGGCCGCGCCTACACCGTACACCACCACATAACACCTTTACAACCACCGTGCCATAGCCAAGGCACCACCGCCACGGCCAAGCAGTCGTGTGATCGATGTTGCCGCACACCCATTCAGTCTCCAACGAGCAACTCCAACCGGTGCCTCTACCAAAGCACCACCCACTGCCCCCAACAATCACCACCACACATTGGTCGCACCAGCCGTGGACCACTTCCACTCTGCGGGAACCAATGCGGCACTGCGACCACAGCACAGTACTTATCACCGTCTAACTGATCTCCAATTGCCACTACAATTTTGCTATACCACCACCAAAAAAAAAATCTACAACCACCGGCAGGGCTAGAAGCTGCACCACCGTGGGTCTTCAATCCACTGCCCAAGCACACTCACAGTTGCAGGGGATAGTCTCCTATCGAACGACGAGATGCAGATACATGGTGCATCCAAGAGGCCACTATAAGACCTCAGACCAACCATAACTGTCTTCCAATTATCGTCGCCGTCAGGATCCCATGACTATGGAGTAGAATTGGTTTTTGAAATTGATTTAAAGCAAGGTTTGGTGGTGTTGTTGTGATTTTGATGGCTGTGTAGCAGTGGTCATTTGGCGGCAGTATTGGCTGTGGGGTGGTGGTTTGTATGTACAGCTGAGGGTGCACAGCGTCTGTGTGTTTGTCAAGTACGTAGGTGTGGTTGTTGTCGGGAAAATTGTGTCTAATAGGCTGTGTATATGGGGCATTGTGGTGTGGGTGTATATTTGGTGAAGAGTGCGGTTGTGTATGTCTGCATATACAGGTTCTGCATGTGTTGAGTATTTGTGGGTAGACAGGTTCGTATAGTGCGGTGGGTGTACAATGTCTAAGTTTGGGCAAGTATCCAGGGGTGGTTATTGTTGGACGATGGTGTGTATGGGGATACCGTGTGTGCATGATGGTGCGAGTTGGATGAGTATGTGTAGTGTGAGTGTGTATACATGTTTGTATGTGCATGAATGTGAACTGTGTACAATGTGTGCATACATAGTGTGTCTAACAGGGTACAATATGTTTGTGTGCATAATGTGGAGTGCAGCGTGGAGTTGATTTTGGGTGTAGAATTGTAGTGATGATGGTGGTGGACTAGTTGTGGGTTGTATAAAGATGGCACATGTAGTGGTTGGTTGGTTGGTTATGGGATCTAGCAGCCGGTATATTGGGTTTGATGATACTGACTATGAAACAGGGTTTGGTAGTGTAGTTGCGATATTGGTTTGGTTCCGGTTGTGGTTTAATGACGGTGCTATGTCTATTGTGCATACAAGGTGCATGCTGCGTGGTTGATGCTGGGCAATAGTGTGTAACAGGGGGTGTTTGTAGGGCATGGTTGTGTAGGAGTGGTTGTGAACGATAAGGTGTAACAGGGGTGCATGTTGGACACTATTGCATGAGGAGTGCGGTTGTGTATATTGTAGCAATAGGGCATGCTCGATGGGTTAGTGACATCAAGTTAGTTGAGAGAGGCTCGACAGCGGTGATGAAATGCTGAGAATGGCATGGTGAACTGGGCACGATTTTGGAAGGGTTGTGTAGCGGGCGGTCAGATGCGGCATCGGAATTCTTTGAGGAAATAATCAACAGGAATCATCAATGATGCCTTCGTGTCATAGTAAAGCTGGGAACATGGAGATAAAAAGAATGGCCCTAACTGTTCTTTTAGCAAGATGTAGCAGCGAGATTGTCGCTCCAGAGACTTTGATGTGGAAAATGCGTAGCGTCAAGGAAGTGACCTTTCGATTCAACTAGTATTTTTCTATAAAATGTATATGTTTATGTATTGATAAAAAGTGGCGTTTATCAGCATTGACCGTTTTGATCATGTTTAGTTAGTCTGACTTGATTTGCTAAACAAAGCTTTTAATGGTTTAATTCCCGTCAAAACCGGACCAGCATGTAAATGATATATTTCTTAGAAATTGTTATGGAACTCGGATTTGAAATGATTAGTTCAAGTAAGATGCCTTGGTATTTGACGTTCTGGTGAAAATTGAAGAGCTTGAAAACTGTCAAAATGGGTGTGAGGATGGTTTGACATTAATTGAGGAGTGATTGTGTTTACGATGAACCAAAAGGTCTTTTTGGTTTACTCGATTGCTGTGCCCTATATCCACGGGAGAAAGTTGGATTTCGGGCCCTGGTCAACGGGGCTTGTACGTTGATGCACAGTACTGTGGCTGGTGGTGCGCCCTTGCGTCCACATGATTTATTTTATCCCGGGTGTAGGAGGGATTTCGGGCCCTAGTCAGGGTACGCTGACCGCAGCATATCGTTTGAGCTAATGTTGGGTTTGAACTGGTTGTTATGAAGTTTTGCGATAATCATTATATACTTCAGTTTTTGGTTTCATGTATTTGTTTTGTTTTTACCCGATGATTATCAAATCTATGATTTTTAGATATCTCAAGGATGCTACTATATAAAGTGAGTTATTTTCTGACATGCTATGGTCCACCTAGTTGAATCATTGGTTACTTAAGGAGCACGTGGAAGCTCATCCCTTATCATTTCAGGTTGAAAGTAAGGTGATGGTGAGGAGCATAGGAGGAGAAAATTTGGTGCGGAGCTTCGAAGACTGCATGAAATGAGTCGCTAAATATTAGATTTTCTGTTTAGCTTTAGTTGTTGACAATCAGAGTTATGAAAAGTTTTAGTATAAGTGATGTATTCAAATTAAAATATGATAGAGTAATTAATGTTTTGGAGAAGTTTTAATTTTTGCTGCAGCACAAGTTGGTTTTAAGCGAGTAAGGCCTGGCAGAGCCCTCGGTTGGAGTCCATTGGGTCTGCGGCCGGTCACGTGCCTAGCTCGCGGGCCTGCCCGTGGGTTCGGGTCGTGACACTTTTTCATTTTCATATCCAAATCCAGGATCGAAATATATATTACTCCTTATAGGACCAGAGTTGAACTACAGCGATTTTGATTCACGTTAGTTCGATCGGATACGTAGGCACTTTGATCTCTGATGCCGAATTGAAGCCACAAATATAAAAATAAACTTAGGGTTAGTTTTGTAATATTTTCCATGTTACATGTTTAAGGCCAAATATCAATAGAAATGAAGTAGAGACCGAGAAGGTGTGACGGGTGTCTAACACTTTCCCGTCACATAACTTAGTTCTCGAACTCATCTCTCAGTTTTTGAGATATCAGTCTATTTGGATACTTCAGAGTCAATTTTGGCTTTTTCTTATTTTTCTTTTGTTTAATAAAATAAGACGGCGACTCCATAAAAATCCTTTTTGGGAAAGGGATTTTCTCCAAGACTGTTCACCACATGTATGTTATATACTTGAAAGAGAGGACTTGCAGCTGCAGGAAAAGGGACCTATGTGGAATCCAATGTGCCCATGCTATTTCAGCTATATATGATGGCATGGCAAATGGAGAGAGTGAGGTGAACCTGAAATTTTGGTTTATTCATGTTTTAGGGTTGAGACATGTAATCTTTTGACAACTCTATTATTTTGGCAATATATAGTTCTCTTTCATGTAAATACTTCTGGGTTTAGGTTTATCCATAGTGTTTGCATAGATACATTTGGGTTGTTGATTCATTAGACTTCTGGTTCAAGTGTAGCGTTTGCTTAGATAGTTTATTAAGCGGTTATGCCATCCATTATCCCCAAATTCCATTATTTCTTCTGATTCCAGTTATGAACTGGCTATAAACAAAATCTATTGACTATAATCATGAACTCAATGAACAAAATTCTTAGATTCCTTTGATGCCAATGTTCCCAAAATCCATTTTGGTCTAGAATACATTACTAAAAGGGTCCCCTAAGTTATTACATGTCTTTAAGCTCCAAGTCATAACCATTTCCTTTGGATCGCAAACTCCTACTCGAGCTTTTTGAGTTGTAGCTAATAAGGAAGAGCGTGAACCAAAAGCAGAGCAAAGCAAGCCACACCAACCTTTGCTTAGAGTGATAGCTTCCCAATTCTTTTCCATATGTTAACAGTTGCTCCTGCTGCTCTTCAAGTTGCATCATACACCTTTAGAGCTCCTCGTCTAATCCATTCATTTTGTAACAACCCAGGGATCACTGGCCTTGAGCGATCACACATAGGTGGGTCAATTCAAATGAAGTAGTCACAACAGGCTTTCTACAAACACATGGTGGGTATTAGATAAGGGAAGAAAAATTACACGAAAAGGAGTAACCAAACCAACATTAAGAACATTACATGACCATTTTTGACTGTACAAACCAAAAATCTTCTCCCTGGGTTTTAGTTAATCCATGTCGTCTTCATTATGGGATTTTTTTGCAGTAGCAAACCATTTTCTCCTCTCTTCTCTTTCATCCAAGATGGGCTTGCTCACTTTTGAAGGGAAATGAGAGGGTAAGGGGAGTGGGTGATAATTAAGCGGGAAGAATTTGAGGTGGAGAGATTGTTACCCCTCATTCGATGGCTCATGTGCTCATCACATGGCCATTTAACCGAGATATTGTAACCCCGATTGACAGATAGGCTTATTGAACAAATTTGTGAGTCTAGTGACCATAAGGGAACAAAATGCAATTCAGCAACCATAATGAAAAATGGGTCATAGTTCAGTTGCCATGAGTGCATTTTGCTTTCTTTTGGGACAAAATTTAGGAACTCCGCTAGTAGGTAAATAATAAGATGAGTTTCAACCATGAAAGAGCGAGTGTGCTACAAAAGAAGGCTAATAAACATCAAAGCTAACACATATTAGATTAAGAAATACATTCCTACCCTCGGTTTTAGGTATCAGAGTGATATGCGAGGACAAAAAGTCGAAGTAAGCCAAAAGCATGGTTGTGGACCCACAACCATGCTTTTTACAGAACTGTCTTGAATAATTATTTATGCTTGCAGCAACAGAATGGACATGCAATAACATATAAATCAAAAAAACTTGGCACCATCTTTGGAGGTCTAATATCGTTCCCATAAGTTAGTGGAATAACCCACAGTTGGAAAATGCAATGAGGTGGGAGGATGCTTTGATCCTGAACCCGGCCCAAAAGTTGGATCGTAGACGCTAGCAAAGCATTATTTCGAGTGCTTTTCCATAAGCTAACATGGTTGCCTTTGGCATGCCAAATGTTGACATAAGAGCACATCTGTCGCCGTATACTAGGTGCTGTGGATTGGAGTCGAGTTTTAACTGTAACTCTTTATCTGTCAAATTGTTTTCGATGGAACATGCTTCAGTATGCAAGCAGTATTCACAAAGCAGTATCCGTGCAAAGGGTGACACATCTTGAGGGCCTAGGAAAAGGTCAAATGACCGTGTCCCGGACCTTCACACTTATGGAAGTTATGAAGGTCTTCGTCAAGGAAGGCAGTTGGACTCTCAACGCATGATGGAAGTGTGTAGACTGAATATGGCATGAGGTAGAGGTACAACTAGATATTGTTGTACCTGATCGGTGATAAAAGACCTTTGAAACTAATAAACTAACCTGAAGGGGGGGTTGACTAGAGAATAAGGCTACTTAAAAAAATTAACTATGAATCACAAGCAACTTCGAGAATATAAATAAAAAACTTAGGTAACTCGAGCAATGTAACTTAAAGTCAAAATCTGAAATATGTAAGTTAATCAATCTCACAACAAGTGTAAGGCAATAATGTAAATGTAAAGAGAGAATGCTATAGAGATACTTAACAATGGAGATTTAGATGATTTGTCTTCAATTATCCTAGGAAGTCCCTTGAAAGGCTTACAATCCACTAGAATGGTCTTTTTACGGGTCAAGACTTAACCGCTTACAATTCCTTGATGCTTTCCTGACACTAAGAATAAGCTTTGACAATCCCAAAACTCCAAAGCTTGACAACCCAAGCTTTTTACAAGTAATTTGAAAAGTGCATACACGTTTAAGCTTTAGAACAATGAGAGATGAATGTATTGATTATTGTGAATGTATGTATACCTCAAATATAAGCTCAGACTGGATACTCTCTTAAATTGAACTTGAAAACAATGAAAATTAAGATAGATTGAAAAAATTATTTGAGCTTCCAGTACAATAAATAAGGCTTGGAAAAAGATGGAAATTTAAATCAGTGCCTAAAATCAGTTTATATAGGTGAGGGAATAAATATAGTCTTTCTTAAGTAGGTGGCATTAAATGCATCAAAACGGTCAATGCAGTCATTGACGTCGATTGTATTCCCAAACTCACCATTAAAAATATGAAGCCCCAACAATGCAGTAGATTGTATTGGAACATAGTCTATCGTATTATCCTACTGCCATAAAATCCGGTCAATATTTCAAAAAGATATTTTCCTTGTTTTTTAGAGTATAAAACATTTATGCATGCGAGGGATTCCCATGGTCAATTTTGAGGTCAGAGTCATTGATACAACCAAATCTCTAAGTCTAGTTACCAAGTAAAGGAACAATTAACATGTTACAATCCAGTTTTGAAGTACTCCTTTACAATGGTAATTGGAGCATCACGTAGAAAATCTTTGATGATCTAATTGTCTATCGCATGAGTATAGGATTCCACCTAAAGCTTCATGAAGTCAATGCGTATTAGACAACATGATCATCAATGTTGGTTATCATTGGAACCGGATACACGCTTATATAATTGTAGGTGTAGCGAACCGCCTTAGAAAAATTCCCTCAAAGGAGGAAGATTTTAGAGAGTCGTCATCTTATTTAATTAAACAAAGGGAAAATAAAATTAAAAAAAAGTCAAGAAATGACTCTGGAATGTCCAAAAAGACAATTAGCCTATCGAAAATAGGAAAATAGGTTCGGGGACTAAGTTATGCAGCGAGAAAGTGTAAAGCGTGTTTTGGCCTTTAAAACACGTAACATGTAAAATATGAGACAATATAAACCTTGAGTTCACTTTTATATATTTGGCTTGAAATCGACACTAGGGGTTGAATTACCTACATATTTGTCGGACAAATCAAAAGCAAAACTAACGTAGTTCGACTTTGGTCCTATGAAAAGCAATCTACATCTACATTTCAGTCTTAGACTTAGAAATGAAAAATGAATCTTTTGTATTTTGTAATGGAAATGTGACTACGGGAAATAGGAGACAATTCTAGATTGATTTTCTAGACTAGAAAGCTATTAAAATTACTTCAAAAATTTGCTTGTGTTGATGACTCGAGAATACTCTCTGAAGGATCCACAATGCAAGAAATTAAAAGACTTTTTAGTGAATATGGAGGGATAAATTCTCGAGAGAGATGGTATACTACTTAATAGAGAAATCGTATAAAAACTCTAAAAGGAATAAGCTTAAGACTCTAACCCCTCGAAATGAAGGCCAACGAGCCTACTTATAGAGCTATGGGGTGCCACTACTAATAAGGTTGGCCATGCCAACTTGTGACAAAAGGCAACTGACCGGCCAATTAGTTGAAAACTGGTCGGTTCATCCCATAATTTAAAAATAACAACTTTCTTCCTTTTTGAGACATTATTTGACCCTTATATCAGTAATTATCTCTAAAGAGATAAGATGTACAAGATTCGGGATTAATCTTCTTTAACCATATAGACTCTTGGACTAGGCTAATTGTAAAACCCCTGGAAATTCGGAGCTCCGCCGCCCCGACCTCCCGAGTCGTTAACCTACCGGATCACATCAAACCTGTTACATCTGTTCACTAACACATACTTCAAAACATTTAATCTAACACCATCTTAAATTCTTCAAATACAGGCTTACAAGACTTCTTAAACTTAAATTATTAAAGCCTAAGTTCTTTACAAAACTCGAGTCCTTATGAACCAAGGTAACGTTACCGACCCACATAGAGGTCTCATTACACGGAAGTTGCGGCTCACCGGACGCTCACACAGACTAACCCATTCCCGAATCTGCTACAGCTTTCGGCATTAAGGACAATAACTCCTTCTGATTCTGATTGCTCTGAGTCATTGGGTTAACTTTGCTTCGTCAGACCGATATCATTGTTTCTGTATCCGTCGTTTCTTCTGGAATGTCCCAGAATTCTGAATGCTGACTTATGTCAGTATGATTATTGTTATTGGAATCCTGTAAAAAAAAGCAGGCTAGTACCCAAGTGGACTAGTATTTTAGTACTTCATACATGTGTACACTTCTGTGCTTTGCCAAAATGGCATCGCGATTGCCCAGGATCAACATTGATTTTTGATTTTCTCTGTTCTGTATAGTGCCGTGACTGCTACGGTAATGACTGGAAAGTATTCTTTGAAATAATTCGTGCTTGGGTTGAAATTCCTTGAGAAATTCAGTGTATTTTGAAAAGAACTGTCTCAGATGATCTGTGTACGTTTGAAATATCTTGAAAAAACTATGTTGTATTTTGAAGATGATCTTTTATTAATCGTTCTGGAACCCATTATGGGTATTATTGTTTATTTTGGTATCTGTTTCTGTGAATTTTGATCATTTTGAGAATCATTAAGTTTTTTTGACCGTGTGAAGTATTCTGGAAATCTTTGTCAGTTGGTATCAGAGCTTAGGAATATGATTCTGTAGACTTAGAAGGATGTGAGGAGAATACCAAAACATTGGATAGGATGTTTAAGGAATTTTCTATAGGATTTTTGGATTGAGACGATGAATGTGTAAGTTGATGTCTGTATTTTGTGGTTGTAGGAAATGGACTACGCACAGTATGACCTGGATCTTGACAATTGGCTCGATGATGGGATGGTTGAGGAAGAGGATCCAGAAATAGACGAAGGCCCAGAGGAGATTACGATAGAAGGTCATGTGGTAGAAGGTGAGGACGATGCCGAGGTCGAGCAATTTTATGTTGCAAACCTCGAGCCATCAATTTGCTTCTGCAATTATTCTTTTGTCTGCTTATGTCCGTTGTTGAACTCTAAATGTACATTGATTTTGATATATTATTGCCAAGTAAGCCCTGATGTTGAGCCTAATTCAATTATTGAACTCCTATCGGTGCTCACTTTTTACTGCGTATTGAGCATTGATATGTGCATTGATTCTGAGATAAATGTCTTCTGTATACTGACATGGGAATCTATTATGTTCTATTCTGAGGCGGGCGTTATAAGGTTGGTCTGAATCCTGCGTGGAACGCAGGCAAGTACCTAAATGGACTAGTATTCTGGTACATCATGCATGTGTACATTTTCGGAGCCTTGCCCGTATGGTATTGCTAGTACTCATGATCAGTATCTTCTGAATGTATGAGCATTGTATCCAAATTTATTGTTTGAAAATGTCTGAGCACAATTGTTTGAGATGCCTGAACTATTCGTCTTTGAATTGTTGTAACTCCCTCCGAGATTATTTTGAACGACCTTACTGAGCTCTTAAAAGCTCACACTTAATTGTTCTGTTCTGCAGGTAGTCCGTAGCGGTAGCTTGTGTGAGGGAGGTCAGTATCAGGTAAGGTCTTTAAGGCATCTGCTCTAGACTATGTACATAGGACCGCTACGTGGGTCTGCTTAGCTAGTGTACTGGTTAAGAATTATGTACGAGCTGTAACATCTTAAGTCAGGGAAATTTTGTTGTCGAACTTTATGTGTTGGAAGAACTTAGCATGACGTTGTTTAAGAATCTGAAATGTGACACCCCCAACCCTGGTGACGTCACCAAAGCCGGGTCGTCAGTCATGACTACATTATAAACCCTGTCGATACAGAGCAATTCTAAAACATCCATGAATATACATAAGCTTTCACGAAAACCCATCCGTACAAAAATTTTCATCATAAAGCTTAACACGAGCACAGCGGAAGCATTTACACCAAATGTCTAGTTCCCAAATACACATATCGCCGTCTTACTCTTCTGTTCACTACTTAAGTGCCTTCTCCTTCCCCTTCCTTGAAGTTTCCCCTACTTCGCCCTGACTGCCTGAAACATTACAGGTAAGGAATGAGCGTAAATAGCCCAGTAAAGATAATATGAGGAGCAACGCAGACAACGCAGTAACAGCCTTAGGAGAAATAATATTAATCTCAACGATATCAAGAATTCAGAATTTCAAAGGATGACACAACATCAATTCAACGAATCAAGCAGCATATTTCCTTTTCTTTTAGCCAGACTGAGCAGCTTTAAGGCCTAACATAACAACATTATCACCACATTTAATGAGCTGGACTGACCGAACCGACTGACTGACTACAATGCACGTGAACACTAAATCTCCAAATTAAACATCAATGAATTATAAGCCATTAAAATCACAATGTCATAATAAAGTCAAATGCAATGCAGACACCGACCGGACGGACTGGACTCAATCGACACGACTGACTCGAACTGTGTGCCCTACATCCTTTTTTTTCAGGTGATTATGTTTCACTGGCCCTCCTTCCACATAATGTCTCGTGCTCCGGGATGTTCATCTCAGTCTCAGACAAATAAAAGAGACAGCAAGCACAAGAAGTGAATTCACGAAGAGTTGTTCGTCCCCAAACCACGCTATCGTCAAAGCACATAATACAACAGCTGAATGGACTAAGGGAATTGAGTTCACCCCATGTCCTCGATTCAACAAACCACTCAACAAGAAATTTCAGTCAAGTATGCGACCGAGGTTCAACAAGGTAACCCGAAATCATCACTAATGCACACAAAGTAGACTAGGAAACAAGCTAGTCGAAAACTACAACAATATTTCAAGTATGAGAGGTACAGGCACAACAACCACCTATACCTCATATTCATTATACAACGTTCATCATACTTCACCCTAACAACGATGGGTATGCCATGAGGAGCAATTTCATAGCATGCAAAGAGCCGTACTATCCTTACCTGGCTGGCTTTTAGCCAACGAGCCCAACAACTTCAAAGCGCCACGAGCGGGGTCACCTAATCAAATAAGACCTTGCTCATTAGCTACTAACCATAATTAATATACAATTATTCTACTCTCATTTTATCAATTATTTACTGTGTTCTATAGCGGTTGGCTACTCCGACCCGACAGTCAGGTCTTTAACCTAGCCGAGCACCACACTAGTGCGGATACCCTTCATTTAGGGATTTTCATCCCATTCCCCGCTTCTTGTTATTTTAGAATGCTCAATTAAGGCATTTGCGAAGTTTGGAGTTTAAGCGGTAAAATTATCAAAATACCTTTCGTCTAGTGACAAATTACCAAAATGCCATCGGGGTCCACTATCACTCCAATCACCTCAAATCAACTCCAAAACAACCTTACAGGTGTTTTACCACCCTTTCCAGACTAAAAGTCCTTCGAAAAAAAACTCTACTGGGAAAATTACCAAAATACCCCTCTCTGGTGGCAATTTACTAAAATGCCCCCACGAGGGTTCCCGGCACCAAACAAATCTCAAAAGCACTTTAAAACTTTATTTTTACCCTCTCGAAGTCATTTCCAAACTAAAAAGTATTTTAGAAAATTTTTGCCCGAAAATCCAGACCAGTGTCCGGACCGAGCGCTTAAAAGCCCATACGGCAAAAATAGTAAACAACCTCAGAATGACCCAAAATCTTGGGAAAAGAAACTTCTCAACATCCTAAGGTCCCCATAAAAGTTTCACGCCAAATCGTGCTCGTTTGGTACTTTACATTACACTATAAAGTTTTACGATTCCCCATATCGGTTAACCCCTTTCTAGTTCTCGAAAAAATCTGAAATTTTACCCTGATGTAGATCTCCTAAAATTAGGGTCTCTTTTTCACACTTTGGCTAAATCTGGCTTTAGACATTTATTAAAATTTATTGAAAAACTGCTTAATTACGTTTCCACCTTTAGCGACGAAAACGACTACTATTCAAATTACACACACACTGTTACACCTTTTTCACACCTACAGTGTCTTCTTCCTCCCTCCACTCACTGCCGAAACCCATCACACACACACAAAACTCACAAACACACACTTAACCACTTTCTAACCTCTATGTCTAACCTAACTTCATTCTAACACCATCTTTCACACAATCAAACATATATACATCACAATCACACACACATGGGCACCCACGGATCAAGAACACACACTCACGCACCCCACGGCACACACTGAAACACACTCACACACCTCCCATCCCACTGAAAACCCCCAATTCCACCCAATGTGAGCTTAATGTATATGGTTCCACCAAAATACTCACAAAACCCCTCATCCGTGGCACCCTCCCACACGACCCACACAAGAAACACAGACAACACTCACTGAAACACACGTTGTGTGTTCTTCACACCAGCTCTTGTACACCCAATACGCACGATCCACTCACAGTTACCACAACACACTTCTGCTCCCCATACAGAAGCTGTTATGCTGCCACTTCCCTTGCTTCTTTCCCCTGCTTTCCCCCATGCTCGAATAGCTTCACAAGCTGTCCACAAACCCACATGACTCACGCCACAAACCCACATGACTCACAGCTATATTAACACTGATGCGTTAAAAGGGAGAAAAAATCAAACCTTCAACAGTTGCCCCCAATCCTTTTTCCTCTGCTCTGTGTTAGTTTTCTTCTTCTTTGTTTTTGTTTACTGTTTTCGTTTTCCCTCTTCTTTTGTTCACCCGAATTTCTATCCCTTCAATATTATATATTTAACCTAACTTAGTCACCACCCTAACATGAGGTGGCAACCGAAAACCAATTCCCTTGAACACTTGGCATATGGGAAAGGTTTTCAAAATTTATGAATTGACCCCCAATGGTTTTTCATTTCATATTTATAAAATGACCCCTAAACTATTAAAAAATATTCTTAAGCCCCAAAACTACACTAACACCTCTTCCCACTTCCTGCCACTTAATTAACGCCAATATGACGTTACTCAATAAAATAATTCCCGTTAATAAATCAACTTAGCGTTAAATTTTTTTTTTGATGCGTTCGAGTATCACATGACATTATGACAGGTGCTCTGATCTGTGTGATATTATAGGTTAACGTCCCAGGGGTCCGAAGCAAGGGAGTTCCTGATTTTTGGGGCGTTACATTAATACCATTGGACTGGTACACTGGACTGGATTGAGCCCAATTACTGACTGGACTAATGAACTTAAGTGACCTATCTTGACAACTAAACTAAACTGACACAACTGGACTAGACTGGACCAAATTAGTTAATTAAGTCATGTTATTAGGCCTAGGCTTAATAATAAACTCTAATTAATATTAAAATCCATTATTTATTTAATTAGTAATAACTACAAAAATGTGGTGTCTACAGAGCCCCTTGGTGAGGGAAAAAGACAAAAAAGACCACAAGACTCTAAACAGACTCGAGGACATGACACAGATATAAGGTCGTACCTTTGTCAGTCTTCCCTTGCATCCTCCAGGAAGGAATCAAACCAGCATAGTTAGCAAAAAGATACGGGTAATATTAGAAGCCGGAGTCAATAGTAACAATGGTTGGTCGTCGAACAATAAACTTGTGAAAATTTTGTCTATTGTTGGACCCACCAGATCAATTTGAATGGTCGACAGACAAAACCCATATCTAGATGCCCCCCTCCCCCTCCAAAAAATAAATGATTTGAAAGGGTCGTCTAGATATGTAAAAGAGCAAATAACTCTACCCCATTACCAAAGCCACCCTAAATCAATTTGAATGGTCAATGGGTAGAACCATACATCTAGATGTTAGAGCCCCAAATTGATTTGAAAGGGTCGTCTAGATGTATAAAAGAGGGAATCTTGCCTATGTTGGAGCCATCAAATCGATTTGGATGGTCGACAAACAATATAATAGTATTGCTACGTGCCAGAATGCCCAAATCGATTTGAAAGGATTTTCTGAAAATACGAGAATAATTTTTATTATTGCCAGAGCCACCAAATCAATTTAAGTGGTGGACGGACAAAGTAAACACTTGACTAAGAGTCAGAGCTAACAACGTGTCACATTGGCTAGTCGCTTAGTCAAAACTTGACTTATATATAAGACTCAGAGCCAACAACATTTTAAAGCGGTTGGTTGCTTAGATAAAAGTTCAAAAATATCACTCGATGTCGAAGCCAACAATGTCCCTGGACAGCTGATTGTTGAGTGCCAAGTATATCAATTTAGTTGATATGGGGAAAATGTTGCTTCTAGCAACAACAAGGGTGGGATCATGCACTAGCCTTACATAGTAAAAATATCACTAAACTGAACAACAAATTTGAGTATTTGGATTGCAAAACAACCCAAGGATAAGATAATGAACATGTACATGCAAGCACGTGAATGTTGGATAAAAATGCCTTTGGAGAAAAGAACTATATAGCATGTGAAATACACAGGCAGGCAACACGCACATTTAGGTATTGACAGTTATGCATGCACACAACGTGCACAACCACACCAGTATGTATTTAACGCAAGGATGCAAAACTTTTGTTAGGGGTCAAAAACCGGTTGTTTGGTCAGAGGATAATAAAGTTGAAATTTTGAGTTGAAAACCGGCCGGTTAGTCAGCATGTTTTCATTTTTTTAAATTTGAAAACCGGCCGGTTGTAGCTTTTTGACCAATTTAAACGATAGAACCCCCAATTAATCTATTTAGATTTGGGCACGATATTTAGGGTTTTGTTCAACACTTCAAACTCATTCCAATCAAATTCTCTCTCAAATTTCTTTCTCCCAATGACTCCATGTCATAGAATGCTACCCTAATTATATCTTTAGCCTATAAATCTCTTCAATCCTCTCCCAATTTATGAAGAATCATGGACATCATACGAACCAGAAGAGGACATACAGTAAGGAGGGCCGCAAATTGGCCAAATTTCTTGCTTTCAGCAGACGAATTGGACCCACAACCACTCACTTTTGACTTCGGATCAAAGAGTCTACCCATGTTTTTTTTCATGCACTTCATGCACAAATCAGACGGCTCTTTGAGATTCCTCTCCTTTTCTTTATTTTGCAGGCTCTCCTTACAAACATGCGATGTAGGGGATCCCCTAATTTAGTTACAAAATGATGGGCTAAGATACCCTAACCTGTAGGAGCTAGGATAGTTGATACAGCTTTTGAGCTTTTCCTAGATGGGTTGCATGCGATGACCCGTAGTAAAAATCATCATCTATGCTTGGCCAAGCATTGGTGGAATTCTACCAACACCTTCCATACTATTCATGAATATCACCAGTATTCACGTTCGAGGGAGGCCTATTCGTAGGGCCTATGATCTCAATAAGGACCGAGACCTTGTGGTCTGATTACTTGGCTTTGACCATCCTACAGAAAGGGTGGTTCTATCTTGTTGGATACCCTTCATGCACACTATGAGGGTATGGATTTAGAGGGGCTAATGGCCTAATGTTTGATCAGTAGGTCTGAGGGTTTCTGCTCTATGTCTTAGAGGAGACCTTGTTCAGCAACAGAGATGACTCTATGTGATTGTGGTGCCTATGGGCTTTGAAGGAGGTGGGAGATTAGGGAGTACAGCTGGAGTACTCTCGCTTTGACTTATATGTACCCTTCTACCGGTGTAGCATCCTGTGGGGCAATCTCTGAGCTTCATGGGGTATTAAGACATATGGGAGGTATGTGTATGCTCTCTTAATTCTTTTCTAATTATTCCCATGCATGTTCTTGGACATCTTGCTTACATGTCATCTTGGTTCATAGGTTTGGGCCTTTAAGGTTATGAGATTATGGGCTTCATGATTCGGTGAGGGGCATACCGGGGAGACTGATTTGGTGATGTACCTGCGGAATTTTTAAGGCAAGAGTGTGGGGGCCAAAGGGAAGGCCTATCAGGATTGCTTCAACGAGCTGACGCAACACCTGGTAAGTGGTTCATTAGTTTTTTGAATTTTCATTAATGTATAATTATCAACACTCATTATTTGCTCATTTCTGTTAGGATTCTTTATACAAGTGGGAGACGGTCGAGGCTTATCCCAAGGAGTTAGCCCTCACCCGATGCCGGTGCTTTTGGTGGGTCCCTCGTAGGTTGAGTTCTTTTTGAGAGAATGGGTGCTCTTACAGCATCACATAGACGTCAAGGTCCGTATTTCGGCTGCCCTTCCCCTCAAGATATACTAGACAGGTACCCTAGATTAGGGGCTGAGGCAGAGCTTGGTCAGGGGGATCGGTGTCTCCTCCTTAAGGTGGCCAAACAATCCGCGTACCTACGAGGCATTAGTGAAATGAGTTGACTCCTTCCTAACTATGGAGTGATTGATAAGTGTATAGCGAGCTAGGGCTACCCAAGACCGAAAAGGAAAAAGAAGGAAAGGGATGGAGTCTGTAGACGATATCCCGTTCCCTCCTTAAAACGAGAAAATGGGAGACGATCGAGGCTTATCTCGAGGAGTTGGCCCTCACCCGATGCCAGGTGTTGTTGGTGGCCCCTTGCAGGAAGAGTTCTATCTGAGAGAGTGGGTACTCTTCCAGCATGACATGGACGTCGCGGTCTGTATTTTGGCTACCCTTCCCTTCGAGATATAATAGACAGGGACCCTGGATAGAGGGTTAAGGTAGAGCTTGGTCAGCAGGATTGGTGTATCCTCTCTAAGGTGGCCGAACAATCCTCATACCTACGAGATGTTTGTGAGAGAGGACTTGGCTCATTCGTCAACTATGGAGTGGCTAATAAGGGTACAACGAGCTAAGGCTGCCTGGGACTGGAAGGGAAAGGGGAAAAAAGAGGTGGAGTCTATAAATGATATCATGTTCCCTCCTTGGATAGTCTCGGTCTTCTTAAAGGGCAAGACTGAGGAGCAAAAGCTGATCCCCCCGTTGGAAAAGGATTTCGAGGTCTTTCGGCTCAAGGAGCTCACGCATGTTTAAACGATAAACTCTGGACCTTACTAAGCTTAAATTGTTATTTTTTACGTAGTATTAATTTTATGAACTTCTCTATTGTAGGTCTCATGCTCAATGCTAAAGGATACCTAATGGATGATATATAGTCTCAAGGACTTGGTATCCACTTACTGGGACTTGCTAGAGGTGTATGGCCCATCTGGCGAGACGACAGAGGCAGCTACTCCTTCTCCCTCGATGCCACAATTAGGAGGTGGGTCAAGTGAGAGACAAAGTTTTGTGAAGCCCATGACCCCCTCTTCTGTTAATGCCACTCAGACTCCTACATGAGGGGCTCTGGTACCTCGAAAGGGAAGCCGGGTGAAGACCAAGGTGAGGAGTTAGACTTTCTTAAAGAAGGTGAGCGAACCAAAGTCAACGTCGTCCAAGGGCAAGGAAGCTACTGACAGGAATAAAAGAAAAACCCCAGCCCCTCTATCGAAGCAGAGACGTAAATCTTCTTGGATTGCCTAGGTCTTTCGTAAGACCTACAGAAAGCCCCAATCTGATAAGATTATGGTGGTGGAGTCATCCCCAGATCCTGAAGGTGAAGAAGAGTATAAAAAAGATGAGGGCAACAAGAAGGAGGCCAGCCCAAAGAAGACCCAATGAAGTTGATGACTTTGATCTAGAGTAGCTAGAGTATGTCCTAGAGTCCTTTATGGACTTACTTCAGACATGTTTTGAGTTAAAAACATTGCCTAGAGAATTCTATGTTAATCATTATCCTGAATGTATGCTCGTACACTTGCAGAGACAGAAAGGAGGTTAAGCTAAAAACTAGACTAAGGATTAAGATTGAGTTGAGTTAGCTTGAACAAGCATAGGGTTTGGCCTAAAAATAGGCAAACTCTATCAAAATTTTACAAGCACTGACTAACCGGCCTGTTAGACAATGGCCAAATAATTTTTTGGATAAAACCGGATAGTTGATCAAAAGAAAAATCAAACTTTATGGTAAAACATTACCGTTGATCAAAGACGAAATCCAATTAAATGGCAAAACCAGACGGTTGATCAGAAAGGAAATTAATTTTTCTGGTTAAAGCAGAAGGTTGATCAGAAAGAAAATCAGTTTTTCTAGTAAACCGGATGGTTTATCATACAGATTGACTGTCAAAATATTCAAATCAAATAAGAAATCTGGACCGTTTGTTAAAAACCAGCTAGTTTATTTGATAAAATTTTCTAATTTTTTAAAATTTTCGAGTCCTATCACTATCTAACTTCGGGCTCTTATTTTTTAAATTTGAGGCATCCCTCCAGAAAGGCATTCGACTTCTATTCTCTCAGAAAAACTCTCAATGACTTCCTAAGATAATCCCACGATCTTTGAGCTCCAATTCCAAGCCTTTACAACTCATTTAACAAAATCAAACTCATTCATCTTGATGGGTGATTAATCTGAGGTCTTTCATGAGTATGCGGAATGTGGTTGTGCATGAAGACATTCTTCGGGCAGCATGCAAATTTTGGGATGCTGATGATCATGTCTTCCGCTTTGGCCTGGATGAGCTTTGCCCGACTCAAGAAGAATTAGCTGCTCTGGTAGATATTCCTGTTAATCTACCCATTGTTGTTCTGGTCATCCAAGATAGATATGTTACAACTCTCATGGGTCTGTTGAAAGTTAGGGAAAAGTGTGCTAGGTCATTTATCAGGGATGAGGGAATTTTGCTTTCTCCAATAATAGAATAATATTCTGCTAAACTTGATAAGCGTGGTCTGGAGTATGCATGTGGTCTGGTGGCCGGCTCTAGCATTGTGTCTGGTTGTCAAATAACTCATTATTGTTGGCCCTGGTATTACTGATGTGAGGTTAACAGAGTTGAGACCATAAATGGCATTACCGACGTGCATGAAGACCCAAGTCTTTCATTTAGGGAGTAGCCCTTGATTTTGTATATGTAGCTCTTAAATCATATACAACTAATAATTGTTCCTACTAAGGAGAAATATCGCCCCTGCTCTTTCCCCTCTCGACCTTTGCTCTTCGAGGCTCGTTCGGACATATATAATTGGACTCGCTTTTTACTGTGCGAGAGAGTATAAAGCCACTGATGAAGAGTCCGTGGGTATACACTACAAACTTTCAGATATCTCTGTGTCTGTCTCCTGGGGTTGTCTATTCTTACTTTTATTTTGCATGTCAGATTTTGAGACAATTTGATTACAAGTAGGTTGCTCTAGATTTTTACAGTAACTTTACGGTGGTGATGAATGACCTTAGTCCTTCACTGATCTAAATTATTTGTAAAGTTGGGGCTCTCCTCCCTATTTTGATTGCTTCATAGAGAGTGATACATTTGTTGATTGTATAGATCTGATTGCCCTGTTGCTATCTAAGGAGTATATCAATTGGCTTGGCCTAGGGCTTGGTAGAAGGTTCAGGCTTTGGATACCAAATAGAGGCCAGAGCTAGCTTAGGATTTTTCGAGTGCATGTGAGATCAGGTTTCTGGAGCGAGCTAAAGAGAGAGCTCGTATTGCAATTAGTTTAGGGCCTGAAGCACCTGATTTTGGCAAATCTTCTCAGGTATACTTCAGAGCTTCTGTCATCCTCAAGCTGAGGGAAAAGTCCAACTCACATGGTTCAGGCGGTCTTGGATTGGTTCCCAACCATTTGAAGTGAAGTTTGATGTAAATAGGAATCCAATACAGTCTCTGCACATTGATGAGCCCTAGCAAAACCCTTCCTCACTGCCTTAGAATAAATAGCAAACGAGGCCATTATCTACCAAAGAGTCTCAGGACAAGGAACATGGCATGGATGCTTATATCGTCAGTTTGATAACAAGGGTACAAAGTTTGAGAAAGCGGACCGAGGCCCGGCTTTCGAGACAGAAGTTGTGGAGGACGTGATCCTGATATCTCAAAAGTTGATTTACAAAAAGAGCATGGAGACATTCAAGTCAATCATATTTTTGGATGAAGAGGACCGTCTTTATTCGAAGAAGAAATATATTGGCTGATAGATTACCCTTAGTTAGCTGATAGGACCTAGAATTTTCTTTTTTCCCAAACTTTTGCCTAGGCCTTCCTTCACAGAGTTTTCATCTTATTTTTGTAGTATTTTAATTTTTTTTTGGCCTTAACTTTTGCCTAGGATGCCCTTTGCAGGGTTTTCATCCTAGCGGACAATTTTATTTTTCTTGAGAATGTTAGTCGATATCTTTTCAGTGGAATAAAGGACTTTTATTAAAATTTGACCACATCCAAGGTAACTGTATGGGCTGCCTACGTACCTCTACTAATGTGTTACATTGACATGTATGTGTTGGATAATGTTCTTAAGGAGGATCAGGTCATTCGTAGTTTAATTACAAAATTCACTCAAGCATAATATTTCTTTAATCGGTCTCGATTGATTAATTATGACAATTCAGTTCCACCTAAATCGACTAATAACGATACACCCCTAGATGATTTGCTTGATGATATAGGGACCTGACCAGTTGGGTTCAAACTTTCCTCACGGCTTCCAAGTTTGTCTGATATTTCCCTTCAGCACCAAATCCCCCTATTTTAAACCGCGTCCCTACACTCGCTTGTTAAAGGCTCAAACAATCCACTTATGGTAACCCTGACTATGATATAAGGCTTCTAACCTTTTCTTATTGGCCAACGCTAGCTCTTCAAACTGGCTTCTCACCCAATCTTCTTCAGTTATTTGGTTTTTCAACAGTACCTCAAGGAATTCACTTCCAATTCTGCTGGGAGTATGGCCCTCATGGACTAGCAAGTATGCGGTAGCTTCGGTTGATGTTCTCAGTGACGTCTTATAGCCTTAAGGGCATAGGGAAGCTTATCTGAACAACTCTTGCAGAATCTATCATCTTACTCAACATGTTCTTGATATTTTTATTAGCGGCTTTTTACATCCCCATTGGTCTGCGGACTGAAGGGCGATGAGTGATGTCAGATTATGAGGTATTCTTCAGCTAAGTCCGTGACCTTTCCTTAAAAAATACAAGCCATTGTTTGAGATCAACTCTTATGGCACTCCATACGAACAAATGATGTTAATCTGAATGAATTGGCTACGTTCCTGGGATTGAGCACGGCGTACGCAGTGGATTTCACCCACTTCATAAAGTAGTCTATGGCTACCAGAATGAACTCGTGTCCATGAGAAGCTTTGGGAGTGATCTTCCTTATCACATCTATTTCCCAAGCTGGAAAGGGTCATGGGGATGTCAAGTTGTATTACTCTCAGGGAGGGAGATGCTACAGGTTGGTATACACTTGACACTTGTGACACCTCCTTACATAGTTAACACAATCTTGTCCCATCGAACTCTAATAATATGTCAGATAATCTTCTTCACTAGCATCCATCCATTCATGTGCAGTTCACACTCTCCTTCATCTATGTCTTCCATAATCTGATTGATTTTCTCTAATTATTCTCCATTATAGTCTCTCTTATATAACTGTCGGTCGCACATGATGATTTATGCTGCTCACCTTTCAAAGATACACGATCCTTCACGGAACCCTCTGGGTATTTACCATCCCAAATAAGATTCGAGACATCAGTCTACCATAGTTCAGCTACTCTGTCCACCTCTATGAATGCTATCATGAAGAAATAAGTTGGCTAATCCTTTTTATGTGTTACAAACGGCTTCAGGTATATCCACCATTGATGCGAATGTGGCTAAGGCATTGGCAATATTATTCTTAAACCAAGATAGGTAATGGAATTTGACATCCTCTAACTAATCTACTATTTTCTCTAAATGGGCGTGGTATGCTTATAGACATTAATCTTTGATTCTCCACATCCTTGATTTGATATATAAATCTGCGCTGAATCTCCATACACTATTATATCTCTGACTCCTAGGCTTAGAGCCAACTTTAAACTGATGAGACAAGCTTTATGTTCGGCGGTATTATTAGTACCGTCAAAATTCAACTTGATGGCTATAAGTTAATAGGCTCCATCGATGAGATTAACATCATTACCACTCCAAATCCTTTGTTATTTACTGCTCTGTCAAAATACATTTGTCACCTCATCACTAATTCCATGACAAGAACCCTTATCCGAAAATTTTGCTTCCCATCTGTTGGTATCATATGTTAGAAAATCGGCTAATAAGTTGGCAAGTTGGCCACAACCTTCCCCTTGATCGAATTTTGGGTGATATAAGTAATATCAAATTCTGAGAGCAAAAAAAGCCACTCGATTGTGCGGTTGGACATGATTGATTTCTCAAAATAGGTATTTCATGGGATTCATTTGGGCCAATAGTCTGATAGGGTAAGCCAAAATGTAATGTCTCAATCCCTGTGTTACTCAAACCAGAGACACACACGTATCTTTCTTAAAGCTGAATAATTTACTTTCCCTTGGGTCAACTTCTTGGCAAAATAGTAAATGGCACTTTCTACTAAGGGATTCTCTAAATGTTGGCTAATGTGGATCCGACTGTGGTATAGGTTATGGTTAGGTATAGTAGTAAGGGGCTACCGGGTATTGGAGGGCTCAGGACTCAAGGGTGGCTGAGGTACTATTTAGTTTTATTAAAGGCCTCTTGGCATAAGGGGTTCCACTCTTTGGTTGAATCGTCTTCAATAACTTAAAATATTGGCTCACAAATCATGGTCAGTTGCGATATAAACCAACTAATGCACTAAATTTACTTAAGAATCCTCGGATTTCCTTCTCACTCTTAGGTGGGGGCATCTAGAGTATGGCTTTGATCTTAGCTGGATCAACCTCTATTCCTTGTCTGCTCACCATAAATCCTAGCAGCTTTCTTGCTATAACTCTGAACACACATTTTGGGGGCTGAGTCTTACTTTGTATTGACTTAACCTCTCAAAAGTACTTCTCCAGGACTGTGCAATAATCTTTATGCTTCCTAGACTTGATAAACATATCATCCACATACACTTTTACCTCCTTGTGAATCATGTCATGCTAAAGGGTGGTAGCGGTTCGCTGATATGTAGCCTCATCATTCTTCAAACCAAAAGTCATTACTATATAACAAAAGTTTCCCATGGGTAGTGAAAGCTATTTCTCCCCATCCTCAGAAGCCATTTTTGCTTGTATCCTACAAAGCAATCTATGAAATAAACCAACTCGTGCTTCGCAGTGTTATCTATGATCATATCTATTATGGGCAGAGGAAAGTCGTCCTTAAGGGAAGCCTGGTTAGGTCTCGGTAGTCAACACATATTCTGACTTGGCCGATAGGCTTACGGACTAGTAAAATGTTAGCTAACCAGGTAGGGTATTTGATTACTCGAAAGAATCCAAGGTAGAGTAGCTTCATGACCTCCTCATTAATCTTAAGGGACTACTTTGATCTCAACTTATGAAGCTTTTGCTTGACAGGCTTGGCTTCAGGCAGGGTAGGTAGGCAGTGTTCTACAATTAACGTGTAAAGCCCAACATCTATTTAGTCAACAAAATTTTTATTTTTAGCTTCAATGTAATTGAGTTGTGGGTCTTTTCGTTGTATTCATAAATTGTAGGTGAACTTGGGAAAGAAAAAATAGTTAAAGTCCAAGGTTTTTCAAGAAAAGTATTTTTAGGATTAATATATAAGGGCTAGGATAGTTTCCAACTGCCAAACTATTCTGATTTTTACGTGGCTTAGAGAGAGATAGAGAAAGCAAGAGAGAAGAAGAGATAGAGAGAGCGAGAGAGAAGAAGAGATAGAGAGAGCGAGAGAGAAGAAGAGAGAAAGAGAGGAAGCAGCTAGGGAAAAATTCTAAGGTATGATCTCTATTCTTCCTCTCTAATATTAGCCATTAATTGGATGTAAGGTGTGGTTTAGAGGGGTGCTGATGTGTTGAGAGCTAGGCTTTTGTGTGCATATTGTGTGTGTTTCAGAGGATGAGATGTGGGTGTGTTTAAGAAGAAGGCTATTGTAGAGCAACATAAGAGTGGGTTGGGATTTTTATCGATATCTCTTTCATTTCAAATCCAATTGATGTGTTTTTGTACTTTCTGAAAATATTTCTGTGTCCACCCAAATATTTTAGTTTTAAGTTTTCTCAGAATTTCACGTTTGCATATAAAAAAATGACCTTAAATTCAATGCACTGTAGAAGTCCAAAAATTTTCAGTTTCTGGCAGCCACTTCGATTTGTCATAGAAAATTCATTACTCATTGGTTTTTTGTGATTTTTATATTTCTAAACCTTATAAAGTCTACTTTAACTTTGTAACTTTGTGTTTTATGACATTCGATATATTTCTACTTCAAAATAACCATTGAACAAAACTAGTCTGCACAGAGATGTGCTGTTTCTATCAACCAATTCAATTTGCTATTGAAAATTCATTACTCATTGGTCCTTTGTGATCCTTATATTTATTAAAACTTCAGCAAGCCTACTTTAACTTTGTAGTTTTAATTTTTCTAAGATTTTTCACTTTTCTACTTAAAAACGGTCAATGTTCAAACTAGTTTTTACTGAAAATGATGTTTCTAGAATTATAGATCAGCCTATTGCCCAAAAATTTTAAAGGCATTTCTGAGCATGTTTGGGTCAATTACAAAACTAAAACCCCTTATATATGTGGGAGACCTACATCTGGAATTGTTTTGGATTATTCTGGGCATACAAATAGCACGAAATGGTTTCAATTTAGAAAAGGGCTTTTGAATTATTTGATATAACAAACGAACTTATTTTTAGCTAAAAGTTTTACTGTAACCTTGTCTTCCTTAAGTGCTTGAGTGTCTCAAATTTTGCGGCATTCTGGCACCGATTGTTATGCTTTTCCAGTATGAGTTGTAACACTCAATTTAAGGAACAGTTTAGCGTTTTGAGCGAAAAATTACCAGAAAGACCCTTTTTGTCTGAAAAACCCATCTAGTCATTTGAAAAGGTGTTTTGAGTTTTTTTGGGGTGTAATGGTACGTTAGACATCGAGGGTAATTTGGTAATTTTACACATGTCCGGGGTTATTTCGGTAATATCACACATTTGGGAGAAATTTAGTAGTCAGGCATGATTGAGTGTCAAGAAATAATATCTATATGATTTTGTTTAGGTTTCAATAGATGAGCTAGGACCAGCTTTTGAGCTAGGACCAGCTTTTGAGCTAGTAGCAGAACCGGTTGTCGAGTCAGGTAAGTACTTTTGCCATGTTCTTCAATATAACTTACTTTCCGATATAGGTAAATGTACACATGATTTTCCAAAGGAAACTTTTAAAGCCTTTGAATTACTTCTGATTTCGTGTTAAATCGTTTGACGAGAAAATAAATTATAAATGTCATGGAATATATCTATTCGTGGGGTTTTAAGATTTGGTTTATGTTGAATGAGATGGTGTTTTTGGCTTGGTTTTTATGCCTCATATCCATAGAGGAAAGTTAGATTGTGGGTCTTGCTCAACGGGATCATACGTGACACACTGTACTGTTGCTCGTGGTTTGCCCCTGTGACCACAATAATGTTAATCGCGGGTGGAGGAGGGATTATTGGTCCTAGTTAATGAGACTTATACACTGACCGAATTATATTAATCCCAGGTAGAGAAGGGATTGTGGGCGTTAGTCAGGGGGCTTGTACACAGACCGCAGTATACTTAATTTGTGATTAACTGTGATTGTTGTTTGATGAGATTTCGTGATGTCGTACTTCTATTCTGAGAATCCTTTTTTACAAGTACATACATGTATATAAAATGAAGCAATCTTTGATTATGGTGATATTGATTTCCTGATCCTAAAAAGAAAACCCATGGCATGTTTTGAAATCCTCAAATCTATTTTAGGGACATGGTTTGTGTGCTTACTAAGCCTCCAGCTCACTCTTTTATAAATGTTTTCAGGTGCATTATAAATGAACCCGATATTGCTAGGAATCATGAGAATGGGGTGGCAGGAGATGGCTATTAGGGGATTTAAGTCCTCTTAGGACATTTGATAATGTTTTGGTGATATTGTAGTACTATCTGAGATTTTGAGAATTGTTTGGAGCATAGTCTCCTTGGAGTTTAATTATTATTGCTAGTTGAATAATGTTGATGTATTAAAGACGTGCTTTGAGGTGATCCATAAGTATCATTTTGGTAACCTTGTAATTGGTTTAGATTTAGTAGTTGGTTATAAATCTTGCGTACAGGTGGTAGTAGGCTTGGCAAAGCCCTAGGAGAGGCTTAGTGGGCCTGGAGCCAGTCACAGACCAAGCTCATGGGCTCACCCATGGGTTTGGGTGGTGACACGATAGGTCATTATCGGGTGTGTCACTATACAACCAAGCAAATACATCTATAAATGGCTTAATGAGTGCAGTGATCTCCTTTCTTTCCCTCTCATCTAGGTTAGCCCTATTTTAGTTTTACATTTTTGGGTGTACCCATGTTGACTTTTACTGTTTCTTCTGCCACTGACTTGACTCGACTAGATTCCCAGTTTTCTAATTTTTCATCATTTCTTTTAAATGTTTTTTCTCTTCTAGGTCCATTAGGTGTGACTCAACATTAATCGTGTTGAGTAATTCATCATAACCTATATCAGCAACCAAGGAGTAATCAAAATCAATCATATTATCAATCAAGAAGTCTGGGAAAACATAGTAGGTGAGAAAATTTAAATTGTCTAGAGTGACATAAGCATCCAGGTCTTCAGGTGCGGGAACAACTTCATTAGCAGGATGCCCGTTAGTAATCTTTTCCATAGTTAGACATCCGTACCCGATCATCCAATTTCATGCATCGCACCATGCTGGAGTGATTAGGCTGGTTGGGTCTATTACTTGATCATCCACTTTGCAGATAAGCACCAGTATATATGCATATCGTTGAAGCATGTTCTCATTTTCTTAGTTAGTCCGTCCAGTCAGGAACACCCTCAGTACTTGGCTCAGCCAGGATCGACATTTTCTAGTCTTCAACCCATTCACAGTCATAGAAGATTTTTCATCTCAGCTTCTCATTTCCATATTGTAGTCAGGCTCTGAAAATCCATAGAAAGATTTCCTCTCCTTCCTTGACAAAATATTCATTCAAGGTAGGGACCTTCATACCTTTGAAATACATTTGTCCGCTTTCTTATCCTTATTGGTCGGAACCCTTTTTCTGGTGGCTTCCTTCCTCTCCTTCTTGATTGGCTTACATCCAACTTAAACTGGTCTTTCTTATTCTTAGAGTTGGGAAACTGAGGACTCCTTAGCAATTCCTACCTAAACATTTTTCGGGTAAGTAGTAAAACTCTCTCATCATAAGGAGCACTGTCGTGTTACTATAAAGGGAAAAGGTAAGGAGTTTTTTAACGAGACAAACTTCCTCATACTCCAGACACTTACTAGATGGTTAATCCTAAATCCATTGAGCTGAACATTCAACAAGTCATGTGGCACCATAACATTGTCTTTGTCCTTTTCCACTTGACCGATTTGAGGTAGCTGTGAATCACCCATGATTATGAAAATAGCCTTGTCCAACGCAAACTTAACCTTTTGGTATAATGTGGACAGGAACTTAGAGAATAGATCCAAGGTTTTTGCAACAGGAGATTGAACGCGGCATGTATATCCAACACTTGAAACTCATCTTCGAAACTAGCGGTTCCAACAGTCATATGGAGCTTGACTGTACTAATCACCTCTCTCTGAGTATTTTTGTAAACTCAAACGGCTTGATTAAAAAGGGTAAACTCTGAGGGGTCAATGCTGAGGACTTGGACGGTGCGTAGGGGGCAAACATTTAAGGCAGAACAATTGTCTATAAGAATAAAGGCACCCTTTTATCAAGCGCTCGCATTGTGATGTGAAATGGCTTATTGTGGCTGGGTCCTGACTTGGGCAATTTTGATTCAGAAAAGTTTAGGACATTTAACCTCTAGCACTTGGCATAGGTCTTCAGGTTGGGTTTGGATGGGTATCTGGGCTTGGCTGGGTAGTTTGATAAGGGCTTGTCGGTGAGAGTAAGAGGCGGACAACAATTCCCATATAGAGATGTTCGCTTGGGTTTTTTTCAAATGTCTCAACACTTAATTCTTTGGGGGATCTTAAGAAAGAAACCAATCGGATGTGTTTGGTTGGGGGACAGTTTGGTACACGGCCTGATCTAGTTAGGTGAGATATCTCAACATTGGGCTTGAACATGAACCCCATTACATCATTATACTCTTCCTCGGCAGTGAAGGTCTCGCATAATCAACTCTTCCCATGTGATAACATCACAAAATTGCGCAGAGAATCACACACTAAAATTGACTGAACTTGTCTATGGGCTAGAATGATAAAAATGGTTAGATCCATAACTAGTAGCTGTCATCAATGAAATTAACCCTGTAAAACATCAAGGGTTTTTTCTGGACATTAGGCTTTGTGGGAGGAGAGATTTTACCTTTGTCGATGAGGTCTTGGATGGCATGTCTAAGCATTATGCACCTCTTTCCAGGGTGCCCCTTTTCTCGATGATAAGTGCAGAAAGCATGAGTGTCATATCCTTCCAGTATCGTTGTTGGCAAAGAGCTAGGTAGCAGCTTGGATATCATATCCCTCCTCACACAATTGCTCAAATACTTTGGATAACAGCACATTCAACAGTGTGAATCCTAGGCTTTGTGGTAGCTTCCCATGAAATTATTTGGGGTGCTTGCACATTATTGACATCATTGGTGATAACTGGCTTCGGTTGTGCATTCGCTCCTCGGACCAGCTTGATATACCCCCGGCTTCAACTAACGGATATGATTCCCTTATTGATAACATCTTCGATCTGCATAAGGGATCCTATAAGAGCCTTGAATGAGGTGTGGTAATGACCGAATATGTAGTCATGGTACACTGAAAGCAGATTATTTCTGACGATATTCACCTGTTCCTCTTCTGCAGGGCAGTTTACCATTAGAGTAACCTTGTTTCTCTATCTCATAATAAAGGCAGACACTGACTCTCTCTGCTCCTACTTGGTGGTTTCTAGATCTCTTCAGGTAGCATCCAAGTTGGGATTGTGCTGGTATTGGTTCATAAACCCTCTCACAATATCTTTCCAAGTTTGGACTCAGACTTCGTCCAAAGTGAGGAAGCAACGAGAGGCGACTCCTGTGAGGGTACGGTGGAAAGTTGTATCAACTGGTTTGATTTTACTCCATAGGGGCTAACGCCCGCATGTACATCTTGATGTGGATCTTCAGATCCGTGGTTCCATCAAACTTGTCCATCTCCATCATCTTAAATTAGGGGACAATCTATCTTCGGGGTTAATGGTCAGGGCGTTGAAGTCTAGAGAGTCATCGGCTCTCCTTATTCGGGCAATTTGAGATTCAAACGTTGCCAGCTTATCTTTCCACTCCGGGATTATGGGTTTACCTCTTCATCCTTATACTCATATTGCCAGTCAAACTCGGGACCTTTCTTCTTGTCCTATTTTTTCACCTTTCTAGCTTCCTCCTCTTACTCTTTCCTCCCGTCTTTTTGAGATGATCTATTTCCTCCGCCGCTCTAGACTGGTGGTCTGCCAGGGTTATGAAACATGTATGAAAATCCTTTTGTACTTCACTTATAATGAGGACCAAGTCTGGGAACTCTTCAGCCATTGGGGTTTGTGAAAGCTTTCCTGATGAAACCAGAAACCAACCACGCTTAGCCTCAACTGTATATAAATTTTTTTTGAAAATTTAATCACATAGATTAAATGGGTTGGTTTATACCCCATGGGGAAAAAGGGAAGTTTTTTTTTTGTCATCCATGAATTTTTGGATTTTCAAATGTTGAGGGGTAGGACTAATCGTCCGGTTATATAGAGTGGAGAACTGGCCGATTAATTAGTAGGATTAGGATTTTATTTCTAAAATAATTTTGCAACAAAAGGTTTCCGACTAACCGTCAGGTCATTCAAGTGGATAAATCAACCGGTTGGTTAAGAAAGTCAGGGTTTATTCTGGAAATGTTCTGGGGGAGGATAGATTGTGACTAATTGTTCGGTCATCTGGTGGATAAATCAGCCAATTGGTCAGTGGGGTGGATTAATGCATAAACCAGTCAGTTTCAAATTTTTTCAAGTAATGCACTTACTGAGTAATAGTTTGGTTAGGAGCGCGGTAAATTGACCAGTTAGTTAGAGTCTCTCCTCATTTGCGAGATTACCAGTCAGCTTACTAAATATTGCCTAATTTTCCTGCCAAAACGCCATAGGCCAATACATGCATTCTCCTTAAAGAAGGCAGACCACTAAATGGTCCGAGTGTGGTTTTCCTCTTAATGCCGATGTAAGGTCACTCCATCGGCTTAACTGTACCATATACCTCCCACACGTAACTCAAGTAGTTAATAACAGGCGATCACTAGCACGTGAATAAGTCATTTAATATACAAAGAAACCAAAAAGATTCTTTAGTACAAGGCCGTGAAGTTAAGGGTACAGTCGAGAGATCACCTTGAAACCAGGAGGTCCAAGGGCTTCAACCATTGCCCTCGAGTGGGTGGGTTAAGAGAGACATGCACGTATGTGAGGTATGAAATAAAATTGCAAGTATCACATTTATATCACATTGTACAATACAGAACCTAGTCTTCTTAGTTGTTTGATCCCCAGCAGAGTCGCCACTTTAGCAAACTGCCTCAAAAAATTTCACTAAAGGGAGGAAGATTTTAGGGAATCACCATCTTATTTAATTAAACAAAGGGAAAATAAGAAAAACCCTATAATTGACTCTAGAGTGTCCAAAGGGACGTCTATTGAAAATAGGAAAATGGGTTCGGGGACTAAGTTATACAACATGAAGGTTTTAGGCACCCGCCAACCCTTTCGGTCTCTACTTCATCTCTATTGGTTTTTGGCCTCTAAAACATGTAACATCTAAAATATGACACTGAGCTTATTTTGATATTTTTTTCTTGAACTCGACATCAAGAGTCGAATTGCCTATACATGCGATCGAACTAATTGAAAAACCACCAAAGTTCGACTCTGATCACGGGAAGCAATCTACATTTTTATTTTGTAATGGAAATGCAATTGCGGGAAGTGTTAGACAATTCTAGATCGATTATCTAGACTAGAAAGCTTTAAATTACCTCGAAAATTTACTTGTTTGGATGACTCGGGAGTACTCTTTGAAGGATCTACGATACAAGAAATAAAAAGACTTTTTGGTGAATATGGAGGGCTAAATTCTCGAGAGAGATGATATACCACTTTCACAGACAAGTGGTATAAAAGCTTTAAAGAGAATAAGCTTAATGGTGTGTTTGATAACGCAATTAAGCACTTAAAACTTAAAGTTTTCAATAATTGTCAATTAAATGCCTTTGATAATGCTAAACTTTCTATCACTTAAAAAAATTAATTCCTATAAAAAATAGACTAAAATATTAAGTCAGGGTAGACTTTACTTAATGATGATCACTTAATTCTAAGTCAGATAGTTAAAAGTTATTTAACATATTTTTACATAAAAATAATAATTATCACCACAATGCCGCCTTAATTAATTTGATGGCAACACTGCCTCCACCACAATACAACCACCACCACAACCATTATTTCTTTTGCTACCACTACCATAATTACCACGACCTAGCCACTATCACCACCACCACTGACACCATCACATGGACATCCTCACCTCCACCATACCCTCATTGTTGTCACCACGTTAATTTCCACCAAAATCATCTAAAGATTCACCACACTACAACCACTGCCATGACCGCCAAGTCGCCGCCTATCCCTATCATCATAATTACCAACACCACATCTTCACGCACCATTACCGTCGCCATTGACACCTTTTTACTGCCGTCGTCGTCGCCGCCACCACCACCAACACAATTTTAGCCCCCCCAGGGAAAGTTATAAGGTACATATATAAATGCATAATTTTAGTAAAATGGATAAATTTGTATATAAATAATTTTCAGATATCTGCTTTTAGTTTACTAAACAGATTAAATTATTCTTCAGTAAAAATTCAGTCGCTTAAAGTTTTCCATTTTACGAATTCAGTGCTTAACATTTTCAGCACTTAAATTTTAGTTTTATCAAACAGCCCCTAAGACTCTGACCCCTCAAAATGAAGGCCAAGGGGCCTATTTATAGAGCCCTGGGGTACCAGAACTAATAAAGTTGGCCATGCCACTCTTTGAGCTTGAGATAAATCAGAATACTCTGATAAAAATTGTAAATTGACAAAAGTCAACTAATCGGTCAGTTCATCCTATAACTTAGAAATGATTTTTTTTCAAACTTTGAGATATTACATAACTCTAATTTTTGTAATTATATCTGATTTTACATATGGGATATACCAGATTCGAGAATTGATCTTCCTCGACCATAAAAATCATTAATTTAATTCACAAAGTAATTTCCTAAATTATCTAGACAAAATAAAATAAATATTTAGGCACTTGGACCGGACTGATACCATTGGACTGGATCACTGGACTATACTGAGCCCAATTACTGACTCGAATACTGGATTGAACAGGACCAAATTAATTAATTAAGTCATATTACTAGGCCTAGGCTTAATAGTAAACTCTAATTAATGTTAAAACCTGCTATTTATCTAATTAATAATAACTACAAAATGGAGTGTCTACGGTAAGGCTAACAACCTTGAACACATTATCGATGATAAAAATACACAACAAAGAGAGAATTTTACTTATCAGTAATAACTCTGCTCAGAGATTTGCAACCCATTCAATAGTTAACAAAATTCTACTCCTTGCAGGCTAGGGACCTACAAAACAGAATTAAGAAAATATTTCGTCTTAGGAGACAATTAATAAGTAACTACTAGAAAGTTCTAGGTTCTAAAAAGGATGAAATCTGTTCATACCCTAAAAGCAAAACTGTCAATTGAGGAAAGTGTTCACGGGTAAACTAGATAGTGCCCCAAAAGGGCTCAAACGACCTCCTTTTGCAATCCATTTTGCTGGTTAAAGTAGGTTTAAAGCTCATCGAGATGATCGTTCTACTACTGACAAGACTCGTAACTTGTTACGGAATGTTGCAAGCTATCACTTCTATGTCATTTGAATCTGTATCAACTCCTCTTTGAGAGAGGAGAGAAAGAAAACGTTGTAAGAATATTTAATTTCACTTACATATGTAAGTATAAATGGAGTCATTTGATCTAGTGTTCATCCAAGAATAAAAAGTACGCACGGTAATTATGCACCATATAAGGAATCCGTTATGGTTAAGATATTGCAATCTAGACCTACGAGAAAGACAACAAAGATATTGCGATCGAAGGGTGAAAAAATAGGGAGACCAGTATTAGAGGCACCAGTAAAAACCCCTAGCCTCTCTCTCTCTCCAAGTGCCTTGTCGTTGAATGGTGGTAGCTATTGTGTTGTCCTTTGGCCGGTGATGAAGATTCGATGGAACAACAAATGATTGATTCTGAATGCAATGGTGTGGTTAGATCCTCAGATCTAACATTAACTATAAAACCCACTCATATCCTGGGCATGTTGTCTCCAAAAATCTTGATTGGATTTAGATTTACGTGTTAGTTACAAAGGAAGAAGACAGTATGTCATTCGTTAGAGCTCCTTATGATGTCGGTATAAGCTCCATTCTACGCATTTGCTAGCTCTTTGGGTATTCCTTAGGCCTAATCCCTTTTTTAGTTCCTTTAGTTCTACATGTTAATCTCTTCACCCTGCATGATCTATTTTAGACTACCACTGTTTTGTGACTCCTTGTTACCTTCCAAGTTCAGTCTGTTATTTTTTTCTTTCTAAAAAATCTAATCACCCAGTTACTATGTTGAGGTCAAGTTTGTCGAGTGGCTCCTTTTTTCAAGGACCCTAGCACTATAGAGACCATCTACTGGGACATTTGGAGGGGTAGGTCTTTTATGTGCTCTCTTCTTGTTTAGATTTTATCTAGGTCAATCATATTTTAGGAGTTTGGGGTGGGGGAACTGGACATATGGGGAAAAGGGGAGGGTCTAGTTGTTTGTAGTTGGTTTCTCTTGTTTGTCTCGAGGTGTGAGCATGAACATCATTCCCAGTGTGAGATTAGTTCGTCTATGTATTGTTCTTATTTTCTCTGGCTTTCTTCCTTGAAAATTGAAGGTCGTTCACGCTCCTCGATCTTGTTCCAGTGTTGGTATGTGTTGTGGGATTTAACAGAAATCTCTTGTGAGTTTGGAATGACATTATACATGGTTGTTAACTGAAAGCGTTTTCGAGGGTGAAATCAAGGTTATGGAGGAACATAATCAGATGTGTTGGAGTGAAACTGGTTGTCTAGCAATTTCAACTTTCTCCATCAATACTGTGTTCACACAATCTTGTTAGGAGGAGCATTCTTATCTATCAGTGTTATTCTTATAGTTAAGTTGTGGAAATGAAAAGGGAAACTAAAGAAGAAAAAAAAAGGAAGGTAGGCTGTCACACGGATTTACATGAAGGATCCCAATGTTACAATTATGCAACTTTTGATAATTCAACTAGTCATTTTGAGAGTTATGGACATTGTCATAACTTTACTTTGCTTAATGTCAGGGGCGGATCCAGAAAATCTAATCTCAGGGGGCCAAAAAGACATTAAACAAAGTTGATACCTAACATAAAAGAATTAAGAAGATTCAAGTTCACATAAAACATGAAAGGTTAAAAGCATTAAAATTTGTAAGTAGTCCATCAAGGTTTCACAAAACATGAAACTATATAAAAAAAAATCAACTCTATACATCGATGGTCAAAACAGAACTCGACATTCTTTATAATCACGAAAGTCATCAATTACTCAATTTGACTAGTGTGATTATTATGTATAAGAAGCATATTACGTATACTTTAATATATTATAATTAGCGTCACTATTAAATACGCTAAATGCAGAATAAATTGCTCAATTTGACTAATACGATTATTACGTATAAGTTAACATGCTATAAAAATTTAAACTAAAAAATAATCTAATCTTGATCAATTCATTTTTTTTTTTTGTAATTTAAATATTTGAAATTTAGAATTTGAAAGAATGAAGATGAAGTAAAAGAATGAGAAAGAAAAAAATTATGATGGCCGATAACATAAAGAATAAAAAATACAACAAACAAAATCCTAATTACCCGGCCATGGCATAGCTCCGCTAGAGTTGTCAAACGGGCCGGGCGGCCCGCGGGCTGGCCCGACCCGGCCTGCGGGCTGGCCCGACCCGGCCCGGGCTGGCCCGGCCCCGTCCATGAACAGTAGCGGCCCCAGCACAGCGGGCTTGGGGCCTGGGTCTGGACCAGGCCTTCAATTGCTGCGAAAAAGCCCGGCCCGGCCAGGCCCGGAAACAGGTTTGGCCCGGCCCGAAGTCGGCCCGGGTCTGGCCCGGTCTGCGGCCCGGATCTGGCCCGGTCTGCGGCCCGGGTCTGGCCCGGTTTTGGCCCCACTTGTTTGAATTTTTTTGTTTTTCCCCCCCTTTCTTCCACCCCTTTTTCAAAATTCCACTTTTACCCCCCCAACAGCAATATAACGGCTAGTTTGGGGGGTATTTTAGTCTAACCTATATTTTTCAACTCCTTTACACTCTTACCCTCCCCAACAACTATAAACGGATAGTTTGTAGGGGTATTTTGGTCTTTTGTGAAGTTTCTAAAATCTATAAATTCACACCATTTCTCTCTAATTTTTCACACCAATCTTCTTACTCTCTCTTACCTAAACATTCTATATTTCTACAAGCTTTGCTACTATTTTCCTCTCCAATTACTACTCTTGCTAATTACTACTAGTATTTACTAATTAGTACTCTTGTTTATTAATTACTAGTCTTGCTAAATTCTTTTTAATTACTAACTCTCTAATATTTGTTACTCGTTCATTCTTTTAATTGTTATTTCTTATTACTACTCTTATACTTGTGTATTTAGTTACTCTTACAAAGTTTAGCTCGAAATATGGCTGGATTATTGAAGAAAATGAGGCGTGCATCGTCATCACGAAAAACATCATCATCATCGCAAGCACCACCACCAGCACAAGCGCCAGCGCCACGGCCATCACAAACACCAATCCAAGCACCAACACAACCATTCGTTCCTGGACGAATGAGTACAGGCTGTATGATAGATACCCAAGCCAATTGGGAGTTCAATCAAAACATTCCAGATTTTGAATACACGCCTGATGAAGACCCCCCGCATTATAGTCAAGGACGCAGCTCGGTTGGCGAAGCTACTACTCCGTGGCATAATCTCAACCCTATGCCTGGTCATGATGAAGAAGGGCCGAGCAATGCCTCCGGTAATGAGCCAGAAGTCCAAAAGGGGAAAAAAAAGAAAGCCGAGTGTTGGAATCATTTCGATGTAGTTACGGTGGACGGCATCCGAAAAGCTCGATGTAAGTACTGCGCTAAATTATTTTCGTCTGGTAGTGGTAATGGACATCTTAACAGGCATTACCCTCTGTGTGCACCTCGACAAGGCCACGTCGAACCTACCCAAACGCAGTTATCTTTTGACGGTAAGTTATTTGTTTATAATCAGCGAGAGCAAAGAGACGGTCTCGCTGAATTTGTTATTCATGATGAACAAGCCTTTTCTTTTGCCGATAATCCTAAGCACTCTAGATATATGAACACATACGTTCAACCTTTGTACAAAAAGGTTCATAGAAACACAACTAGATCCGATGCACTCCGACAGTACAATGCTGCTAAAGCACGCCTTATCGATTATTTCGATAAATTTGAAGGTAAAGTTAGTCTTACTTCTGATATTTGGCAATCTCCTTATACTTTTGTTAGTTATTCTTGTGTGACCGCTCATTGGATTGATGTAGATTGGGTTATGCACAAGAGAATCATCGCTTTCGAGCACTTCCCTTATCCGCACGATGGAATGAACATTGCTATTCTTATATTAAAAGCATGCACCACATTTAAAATTAAGGATAAGATTATGAGTGTTAGTTTTGATAATGCTTCTAATAATAAAGTTGCTGTTGCAGCTTTAAAGGAGACGCTTCAACCTGTACTTAATGGTGAATTATTTCATGTTCGCTGTGTTTGTCACATTATTAATTTAATTGTTCAAGATGGTTTAGCTGCTGCAGGAGATATTCTTCTCAAAATGAGGGGTATGACAGCGTATGTTAATAGCTCGAGTCCGAGAACACAACAATTTAAAACGTTGTGTGTTCAATATAATATGCCTCGCAGGAGAGCAGTTACAGATGTGGTCCACAGGTGGAACTCTACATACCACATGCTTTTACACATTCTGGCATACCGAGAAGTCTATACGCATTTTCTACTAACCCAGTTCCCAGCCGGCTTGCCAACTCAAGAGGAATGGCAGATGGCCACATACCTAGCTGAATTTTTGGAGGTATTCTACACGTCTACCAATTTATTGTCTGGTACGTACTATCCCACCTCTCCTCTCGCTGTAATAGAAATTCTGAAGATGGCTACAATGTTAACAAAATGGAGATATATAGGACCCTTTAAGGAAATAGTAAAAGTGATGGATCAAAAATTTAATAAATATTGGAGTAAACTGCCTGCTATTTTTACTGTGGCTACTTGTTTAGATCCTAGGTTAAAGTTGCATGGCGTGAACGCCTCGATACAAGAGATATCGAAATTAATGTGCTACACAGCAGAGGAGACAACCGCATTCACAGCAAAAGTGAGCAAGAGGTTTGAGGACTTGTTCAACGTCTATCGTAATTCTGCTGACGTGCGCGGGCGAGCTACATCATCATCCACTGTTGAGAGGTATTATGCGCCATACCTTCAGGGCTTTGAACATCTAGTAGCAAGACAACTACCAGGTGAAGGTACTTCTAATTCGGCAGGTTCGTATACTTTTTCCTCTTTTAATGAGATTGGTGTATATGCAAATACTGATCATTATTCTGATTTATCAAGGCAAGAACAGGTTAATTTTAATTTGTTAAATTTTTGGAAACAAAATCAAAACATGTATAAAACTTTATCCCAAATTGCACGGGATGTACTGCCAGTGCAAGCCTCCACGGTTGCTTCAGAGTCGGCATTTTCAGCCAGCGGGAGGGTTTTGGATGACAGGAGGAGTCGTCTTAACCCCGAGTCGCTCGAGCTATGTGTATGTTGGAAGGATTATCTTGATGCGAAATACCGCGAGCAAGATAAACCGATTGATGATAGGAAGAGCAGTGACTCGGATATTGAAGTACTTCTGGATGATTAGGTAATTTGTTTTTATTTTCCTCTTTTGATCCTTTTGGTTGACGTTGCAGATTTCTTGATCTTTGATTGCTGATATTTTGGATAGACATGCATTATTATTTTGATTGTTAGAATTTTAAGAATAAATTTTTTCACAAAATATACTTTTTTTCCATATATATAAAATAAATTTTTACAAGCAAGATATATATTTTTTCGTATATATAAAAAAATAGGTAACTTCGCCTGTTTGTTTACAAGCAGTCGGTCCCAAGCCCGGATAAAAGGAGAAGGGCCTATGAATACATTTATTATTTTTCTATATAAATTGTTATGTGTTAAGATTTTATTAATAAAGCTCACCAAGAAGAGTATGAAAATGTTTAACATATAATAAAAAATATAATGGCTAACAAATAAATATGTATATACATACATACATATATATGTATATTACTTATAATGAAATAAAATGATAAAGATTAGGTTCGTTAAATTGTGAATATTGCCTAGAGATGAAATTTAAAATTGAATAACAAGAAAAAAAAAAAAAAGGGGCCCGGGCCCGGCCCAAGCCCGGCCCTAGCTATTGGGCCTAGGGCCAGGGCCTAGGTTTGCCTTCGGCAGGCCCGGCCCGGCCCGGTTGGCAGCCCCACTGGCCCGGCCCCGACCCGGCTCGGCTCCACAGCAGGCTCCGCCTGTGCTTAATTTTATTATAAAGTCATATTGGTAACCGAGAAACTTCGTAAATATAATTTATTTTTTCTGTACCAAAAAAAAAAGTTAAAACTCTACCCATCAATACCGGTGTCAAGTGCAGATCGAAGGGTCTCTAAGAAACCAACACCTTTCCCTCCTAAAGTAAGCAAAGAAACTCAAAACCCACCTTATGTTTTTTGGCGGGAAATCATTATATCCTATCCACTACATTCCCCATCGGTCTCTCCGCATGTTTCCCTTTTGCAGCTGGTAAATCGAATCAAAACACTGATTTGCATTAACCGTGGCGGCGCCGGCAGTTGTGCAAGCTCCCCGATAATGGCGCCGAGGAAGAAGGCGGCCTTGCCAGGATCCAAGAAACCGAACCAAAGCCACCAGCAGGACTCCCAGCCCGCAAAGTTCGGGATCCAGCACTTCTTCGAGCGCCACACCCAAAACGCCGCCCTCTCCCAACAGTCCCCAAAAGTCATCGCTAATTCGAATCAGAGGCCCCAAAATGGTTCCAATCCCGCAACAAGTTGCCCAAACCCTAGAAATGAAACGAGCTTTGGAAGAATCGAACGGAGTGACACCGTTTTGCCGCCTGGGAAAGCTGGAAGTAATTTGGAAATTGCTGCTCCCGATCCTAGAAACGGGTTGAATACAATAAGGGAGGTGGAGAGTGTTTCTCAGGACACGCCTACGGAGGATCTTTTACCTGTTATTGATAGTGCTACTGAGGAGAATCGATCGCAGGTTTCGCCTGAGATTTGCAAGTCAGTGTCGGTCAAGCGCTTCAAGTTTTCCCCCGGAATGGTAATTTTCTTTTTTACTGGAAGAGTTAAGCTCGTAGTGTACGATAAAGTTGTTACATTTTGCACGCACTCGGTGAATAACTTCACATTTTGTGCATTTTGAATAAGCATGTATGGGAATAATGCACGAAGATGCAGGTGCTTTACTCTTTGTGAGTATGAGATAGAAGCCAGATTATGTTCCTGAATTTTAGGGATCAAAGGAGAAGGTCTTTGGCTCTCTATGACTGCTTCTATTGTGCTGAATGCCTCAGGCTGAAAGAGTCATTGTGCAAGTACACTGCTGTCCTTACAGGATACTCCTCCGTTACATTGGATTTGTCACCTTTGACTTTTTACAAATTCCTAAGATGGATTTAGTACATGTCAACATTATTTGAACTCTGACAATTATATATTAACTAAGTATCGTTCACAAGTCAAGTTAGGGTGAAAATAAAATGTGGAATCTGGCATATCTTAACAAAGCCCTTCCAACCTAAGAGTTTGCAAAAAGTCAAAATGTGGAAATCCGATGACACGATGGGAACGCGATGAGTGCTACATACATGGTCAATAGAGGAACATAGTTCATGAATCTTAGCTTATTGTTGTCATCCATATTGCAGGGAATACATGGAATAGATATTGGCAGTAGCATCAGTATTCCAATAGATTCAAAAATAAAAAAATAAAAAAACTTATTTCCTTTATGAATTTTGTTTATGTTCAATCACATAGTAGTAGGGATGCAAATGTATACCCTGGCTTCAGCGCTCTCTGCTCCTGTGATCTGTTATAGGGAACATTGCTAGTGAAGCCGAATAAATGAAGTTTTTTATGGGGTTCTGACACTTTACTATCTTAGTTGCTAAAACAAAGCCAGGACGATGGAGGTGATGAAGTCACGTGGAGGATATCTCCAGTAAACGAGCGACTCCATGCAATATCAAAACACGTACCAAAGGTGATGAGGGTGTTAGCAGATTCTTCGCGACTCAACCAGTGGTCACAGAGCAAGGCATGCTTTTCCCCTCCACAGAAAGCTGCTGGCAAGTCTTTGATATTCTCAAATAGAATTAGCTTGAGAAAGGTTAATGGCGATCATGATATGGGATTACATGAAAGTAAAGAAAATCCAAGTGATAAGAATGACTCTGGAGTTCCTGATGGTCAGAGTCCATTTAAGACTCCACCATCCTTATTGTACTGCCATGACAAGGTAGTTATTTTTGCACTCGTTCGTATGTTCAACTATACCTGCCAGTTGTTTCTTAAGTTGTTGTTCTCATTATTTATGGGATGAACAAAGTACAGGTCACTGATGGTGTTGATCCTAATGGAGTACTTGATCAGCTAGGTTCAAGGCAACACAAAAAGGTCTGAGGTGCCCGCTTTATTTCTGGTCATGCTTGAGTGATCAGTACTGCGTGCTGTTCTGGTCCTCACAGCAATTTTTCATAACACTTTGTATTTCTTTGTCAAACTTCCTTTCCATTTCATAGGCATTGCTTGAACTTTTGGATCAAGTAGAAGATGCACTTTCTGTTGAGGAACCTTTATGTAAGGATGCGAAAGCCTTACACGAATTTCAAGACAAAACCGATGTGAAATGTATCCAATCTAATCCTGCTACTAAAGGACTGTCAAGGGATTTAGCAGAAGATATCAATACTGAACCTTTGAATCTTCATTTCCTTGTATTAGAGGTATGCTCCTTACTATCTATTATAGTCCTTCTACCTGAAAGGAAAGGTCCTTGCTGGTTTATTATGTTATGTCCCGTCTCCGCTACAGGTTTCCGAGAAGCGCCCATTTGATTCATCTAGCTTGCAGTGCCCTGTTAAGGTATATGGGTTGCCAAGTTTCCGAGCCACCTAAATTAATCCAAGAAAGCTAGTAAGTATTCTTTATGATAATGCTTCAGGTTCTGCGCTTACTCAATGAGCAAAGTGGAGAAGAGCGGGCTGTGCACTTGTGCGACGAGTGGTAAGTAGTTCCACTGACATTTTGTGACAATTCATGTTTTACTCGATTTAGGTAAAAGTGTAAAACTATGAAAGTTTTGGGTTGTTGCACTTTGCTGCCCATTATCCTTTTATATATACCAAGACTCAAGACCCTCAAAGTCTATTTAGTCAATACTTCATTAGGTTGGGGGAGGGACCAATTTTAGTGAAACTTTTCGATTAAAATTTCACTGAAGCTTTGCACCTTAAGCGACATCTTTGTCCCAAGTGTTGTAACTGCCGTGATAAGATGAATTAATTGTTTTACAAAAGTGAAAATTTTCAAAAATCTCAGGTTACTTCGGTATTTATGATAAGATTGGTGGTAGATAAGATGAACTTTACATCAATAACATACAATTAGTTGTTGCTTGTACAGAAGTATTAGCTTGATATCTTCAATCCCTACGATTTTTTTGTTTAACTCCTTCACGATGAAGTTTGAGCTTCTAAGATATAAATATTTTTTCTCTTTTGGTTTTCATCCTTGGTTGCTTGAAGTTTGTATGCATTCCTGTACGAAAAAAATGTAATCTACAGTGTATAGAGATATCTTAGTTTTTATGTTCTGGGGATGGCATCCACTTGGTTAGATGTCACACTAGGCACGTTGTTTAGGCAATATAGTCAGTTTTTAAAATTTTCCTTGTAAACAAGAGTGACAGTAAATTACATTAATTCTGTACTTTTCTGCTGTCATCATCAATATCTAAATGGTCTATACTTCTAGATGAGTTTTTGCTCTCATAATTGTTTGTTACTTTGTCTGATTGTTTGTTGCAGTGATTTATTAAATGCCCTACGAGACATGGTCTTAGTGTCTTGACATGATAATGTCACCTTTATTCCAGGTTTTATAGCACCATTGCACCTGGAGACACTGTCAATGTCATTGGCGAATTCGATGGGCAGGGAAGGTGTGATGTGAGTCACGAAAGCAATTTTCTAATTGTTCACCCAGACACCTTGGTGTCTGGTACTCGGGTACTCTTTATGGATTCTTCCTTCTTTGTCTCAACTTATGTCTTGCAATTGGGGCCGACTGTTGAACGAATAGTGTTCGTTAAGACCGAGTCCACATCATCATGCATGTTTACTAAGTTCATGCATCTCAATTTCCTAGTTGTTCTTAATATTGCAAGGTTGCTGCTGCAACTTTCAGCTGCGCACGGCGGACCGTATTGGACGAGAGGTTAAAATGTGGCGAGCATTCAGCTGCAGCTTTGATTGGTACCTTGCTGCATCAAGTTTTTCAGGTTTCACGGTTTGCAATTTTCTTTTCATGGCAAAACTTTAAAGCATTTCATATCTTTGCTTCTATATGTGCATAGATATACGTAGATACATTGACTGAGTGACTTTGGAGTATTTTTCCAGGCTGGGCTCATGAGGGAAAATTTAACGAAAGAGCACTTGGAAGAATATGCCAGAGTGGTGCTCCAGAAAAATTTTGAGAGCTTGTACGCATGTGGAGGTGAAGCCTTATAAATTTTATTGTCATATGCCCCCATCTCTCACTGGCAGCATCACTCGTGAAACCTTTCTGTCATTTTTGTTTGAAAAGTAACAGTCTCGTGGTACTTTGTTTCATACAATGAGTCTGTGCTTCAGAACATTTACAACAGTAGTATTGAAAGTTTTGACATTCTTCTATGTCGGATACTGCAGTAAATGAAAATGATACTCATAGGACGTTGATTGAGGCAATCCCAAAAATATTAAACTGGATCCTTCTCTTCCGAGATTCACAGGTATTAGTTGGAAATATTTTTGGTGTTTATCTTTTGGTACTTTTCCCATCCTGCATAGAGATCGGTGAAGTTCAGGGGTGCGAGAAGCAGTGGGCTACTATAGCTCCTTTGGAGCAGCTTTAAGCAGCCCCCTCCATCGACCATTTTTGACTTTTGATAACCCCTTCAAGGCTCCAGTTGTCATAGCTACCAGGGATTCAACAAGTAGCGCACTATGGTCTAGTTTAATAACATATGATGGTTAAGTCATGTAACCTCGAGCGGGCCAGAGTCTGCAACTACATAGGAGTTATGATGAAGGATTTCAATGAAAAATATTCACTACAAAAGGTGCAATTGTTGGTAATGGTGTGGGATAGGTAGTGAAACTGTAACCTGCTTGATTTTTGATTAGGGAATGAATCTTTCAAATGTTTATGTTTAGATAGGTGTGGTTGGATAAGAGACATAATTGCTTTATAGACAACGTGAGTTGTGCACAAATTCCACTCAATTTAATTGAACTAACCCTTTGTCGCAAAGTAGCTGGGCTAATCTACACGAGTCCTTCTCTTCCGCTTTCTTCTACCCTAGCACATATTCAGTGCTATATTCTAGCAATATAGTCCTTTCTTACTACATCTACTTATGTTGTATGCAATCTACCTATCAACTTTGCAGTCTTCTTGTCACATTTGGATCGGGGCATCTAAAGTCCTAAGCTGAACCATAAGCTCCCTCGTCTTCCCCTCAATTTGTACAGAATAACATCATTTGTCGCTCTATCCTTGTGCGGCTTCTCATTCACCTGAGCGCTCACATTGCAACTGTGCTCATCGCTTGATGTTTTAAGATACCCAGCATGAGGAACCATAGAACATAGCTGGCCTTTAGGAGAGAACACAAAACTTTAGAAGCACTTATCTACTTTATCTAAATATCTCACGTCCAATGGATATCAACTTTGTTGGTTATTCCCTAATACAATACTTAGCGCGGATACTGAAATGTGCCTTTAGGTACCTCTTGCCCATCTTTATTTTGCTGTCATGAATTCTCCTCTGAGCTGTTTCATGTAAATACAATAGAGAAACACTCTTGGACAAGAATTTACCGACATGCCAGAGTGATTGTGGTTATGTGAATCTCTCCAGAGAATCTGTTCCTGCTATCATCCCTTTTCTTTGACATGTTCATGCGGAGAATATATATTATCTATATACTAGATACCTGTATACTTTTTCGCTTTGCCATATTGGAAACTTGGGTTGTGCTTCCAATTAATCTGCTGAAGAGAGCCTGTACTCGGTCAGTATTATGATGCATTAAATATAGAGGTTAATTTTTCATAACTTGATGCAGGGTCCCAAAATGCCTAATGTTGATTTTGGATCTGATGATGGAGTTAAGAACGTGAAAATATCTGAGGTGAGGTCACATGGTGTCATTTACTTTTTGGTGCCTTTATGGATATTTCTCAAATCTTACGAGGCTACTATATGGTAGACAGATTTGATATGGATACGCATACACATTTCCTACATGAGTACAAACCGCTGCATGCAGTTTAGACAAGTACAATTACCCGCTGCACTTGAATGTCTTCCAGAAATTCAAGATTTAGCTATTTCAGAAAGTGCTTCACAGTTATCTATGTAGTCACTAAATGCTGTAATGTGTTAAAATATGAAGTCACTTGTCTTCACGATTTTACATACAATTAACCAGTCATAATTATGTTTTGTCGTATATTCTCTTCAAATTGTAGGTAGTTGATATTGAGGAGATGGCATGGGCTCCAAAATACGGCTTGAAAGGAATGATTGATGCTTCTCTTCGAGTACAAGTTGATTCAAATGCCAGTGAAGCTGATGAGAAGATTATGCCTTTAGAATTCAAAACTGGGAAAGGAATCAGCGGCCAGGCAAGCTAATATTTGAAAAGTTATTTTTGTGGAAAGAGACGCAGGGATAGTATCAATCTATTCGGACATCTCTTATACACCACTCTGCAGAGTTTTCCTTTTTTTTTTGGTATTATTGTTAATTTTACTAATACCACGCCAGTTATTCAGACAGCTATGGAACATAGCGCCCAAGTGATGTTGTACACTCTCCTTATGTCAGAGAGGTGTCCGTGGTCCAGCCAATTTCTGTACATATTATGTCTAAATAGCTGGGATATACTGAAACATCATTCTTAGTAACTTTTATTTTTTGTCTTCTTTCGCTACTTCCTTTCAGATACCTGAAGAGAATTGATTCTGGTCTCCTATACTATCTCAACACAGATCAGACACAAGTAAAAAAAATCAAATGCTCTGAGTTTCTGCCTCCTTTTCCTTCTGCAAGTCTTTATTTTCTTGCATGTAGTTGAATGCTTTTACTTACTCCGTGAAGCGAATTGCGGTTCGAAGATCTGACTTGGTTGGGCTAATCATGCGTCGCAATGAACTTTCAAATGATATTCTTAAGGCATCCACGACACAGAGGCTGCCACCAATGTTACAAGTATGATTATCTATCGTGGCTGTAACAAGTTTGATTGAATCCTTGAATAATGTCTTGTTAGTTACATCATTCCTTTGTTTTCAGAGCCCAAGCATGTGCAGAAGTTGCCGCCACCTTAATGTTTGTACCATCTACCATAAGGTAATGTTTTGATCCTTCCATCATGCAACAAGTTTGCAAAGGTATTAGACTCGCTGTCTAATCAGTTAATTGCTGTATTACATCTAACTTCCGTCCCTTGTTATTATGGATATAGAGTATTGTGCAGATTGTACTACTCATTGGTTTATACTTTTTGTTCAACAATTCTGCCATAGGCAATAGCCGACAAAGTGCATTGAATATTGTTAAACACCAGATGATGTGTGGGGAGCAATGTTTTATTTTTTGCGGTACGAGGAAGCTGCTATTACTAGTCCATTATTAAATTTATTGCTATACTACTCGTCTGGTTCAATTTTGTAAATCACAATTACAATTCAACAAAAATCGTGCCTGTTCCTGAGTTAAAGACCTGCCTACTACTGTCATCAGAAAAAGAAAACAGGTTACGCCCTGCTTAATGTTGTCTTTAGATGCTACTTCTGCCCTACATGATTGCAAGCAAACAATTGGTTTCAGATTGTGTCTATAGGTCCTGTTACATTTTCCTCCAAAAATATTGATTTGAATAACTTGAGAAAGTTTAAGGCAGCATGGATCTAATCCCGTAGGTTGGGAAAAAAGGTCAGTTATGTCCTTTGGTACTAGCTTTGGATGGATGGAGAGGATTATGTTCTCTGCAATTTTTGCTTTTGTTTCTATCTGCTTCTGATATTCTCATCTTGACAGTATACATGAGCATCTCTCTCTCTCTCTAATTTGGTGGGAGTTGATGATACAATAGTCAACATGACCAAGTGTAACATCTGAAGAACATACATGTTGTATGGGTAGATAAGGACCTGACAAAAATTTTGCACCTTTTGTCCTAGTCGTCTTCTATAACTTAAACTTTGGTGCCACCGGAATGTATAGTTTTCTGCAATTAAGCCTGTACTATATATATTGTAAAGGCAAGTTGCAGATGCTCCTTTTAGAATCATTATTTAGCAAATAGCGTGAGTTAGTGACTAGCCTTTCTTCATTTGTCTAAATGAGATAGGTCAACTGTCCTCAGAAAGCTAGAGAATCCTCATCAAGAGCACATGTACATATGCACCTCATGTCTGTGAGTAGTCGTTGAGCCTCTTTCGTAGCATATCCCTTTTATATTGAGAACCTTAGTTGCAGAAAGCGTGAGTGGGAGCTGAAGCAGGTGTGGGTTTCCGGAGCAGGGAGCATCACTAGTCTAGTGGGTTTGGGGTGGCAGCGGGAGCGTTTGTAACATCTGAAGAATGTAAATGTAGTTGGAGAACCATGCAATTAATATAGCAGCATTTGAGCATGAAACTGTTTCTGCCCTTATGCTTCTTTTCATCCATTAATGCTAGCTACTAATGCACTCCCTTTTTGTATGTTGAAGGCGCATGGTGGAAGCACGGAGAGCAGTGGACTGGGTGATATGTTTAATCCACTTGTAGAACATTTATCTACGACACACAGTGTTTTCCTTCAAAAGTGGGATCAATTGATTGACTTAGAAGCTAAAGAACCGGAGGTGCGAATATCTGCAATAACGGGTTGTATAATGTTATGCTTACATCTTAAAATTCCAATATGTAATCTCTTGCCTTCTCTTTCTATTTGCAGACTGTTAAGAGAGGAATTTGGCATTCACGTGGTTTGAGGAATGAGCGTTCAGCTAGTTACTTGTCCTCTTTGCTTCTTGACACCTCAGATGTACTTCCAGAGTGTTTTTCTAAGGACAACCGATTCACTTACCGCTTTGTTCGACAAGAATCGGTTCCATCTGTTATCAAGGCACATGATGGGGATTCTTTGAGTGCCACGTCGTCTCTGATAAACAACTTGGACTGCTCACTTAAAATTGGGGACTATGTGGTATGATTCTTTAGATGCGAAGTGTACCTCTGCATGGGTGGGTGTGATATTTTGATGCTGCATTAAGCTTAATCGTTGCCTCTGTTGCTTTTATTACAAGCATCTACTCAATCCTACTTTTGGTAATATAAGAGAACCATGCTATCAGTATGTGCATATCATGCCCAAAATAGTAGAAGCCTGGAACTCAAGAAACATGGTTTTTTTTATCAGTTTCTCTTTCAAGCATAGTAGCCTGCCTTCACTAGGAATTTGCAATCCACTAATGACTAGCGTGCAGAACTTGTATCTATCTCCATCAGTTTGCAAATGCAGGGTTCCAAAACCCCAAGGTTTGCCATCTATTGCAATCAAAGGATTTTACTAACAGGAGTTAATGATTTCTTTTCAGAATATTTCTGTCTTTAGCTTTCTTTTTTATTTTTTTTCTTCAGCAATGAACTTTTTCCAGCCAATTTCAGTGGATGAGATTGAAGCAGGGTAGGATGGTCATTTCTCCTTTCTTTCTCTTTCTCCTTCTCCTTGCCCTTCCCCATTCATTGCTCGCCTTTGCCGGAGCTCGGCTGCTCCTCCTCCTCGAACCCACTGCTAACCAACCCGCAAACCCACCGCCACGACCCACCTCCGCCAACCCACTGCTACAGCGACCCACCTCCACCGCTCGCCTCTCCCCTGCCACTCCTCCTCCGCGAATCCCATTGCGAACCAACCCGCAAACGCACTGCCGTGATCACCAACCGCAAACCCACTGCCGCGACCACCAACCTGCAAACCCACCGCCACGACCATGGCGGAGCTGCTCAAGCTGGCACATCGTGGTGCTGCTACTGTGTGTGTTGTTCTGTAGTGTTCAAATTTTGGTTCAAATGTGATTTGTGTATGTAAAATTAAGAGATTGAGAAATGGAGAGGCTGCAAAAGGTGGTTGGTAAATGTACAGGTGGACTTATTGTGGACATGGAGGATTGACTGGCGAAAGTGAAGTGTTGGGAGGGGCAGGTGGTAGTTAGAGTGGGAGGAGGTTGTGGCTGGAGGAGGCTAGGCTGGAGGTGAGAAAGTAAGTGGTGGTGGAGGTGGAGGAAGAAGGGTTTGGCAAGGGGGAGTGAAAAAGACGGAATTACCCCTAAAAACTATCAGAATCGTTAACTCGCATAAGTGAAATCTTTCGATTGCAGTAGATGACAAACCTTGGGTTTTCACGTAATTGTAAACATTGGATTTTCTAATTACAGATTTCAGCCAAGGTCAGGGTTTAAAGTAGGGTTTAAAGTGCAATTAAGCCTATCATGCAAAATACATTGTTAACCTTTCTTCACGAACTAATCATCTGCGGCATTTATTTAGATATTGAGCACTGAACCTGATAGGCTAATAGTTGCAAGCGGGGTTATAATGGATATCAGCCGCTTCCATGTTTCTGTAAGTATGCATTTGAAATATTACAGTTCTTTTGTACTCCAGAAAATGATTAGTTGTAAGCGTATCCCCGATTCCGAAGGGATCTAAAAATTTGGTATTGTTAGCGTACTGAAGTATCATAAATCATAACTGTTTTTCTGTTGCCTTATTTACTTTCTTTCTCTTAGGTTTCCTATTCAAAGCGCTTGAGGCTTCCGAGGAGCCGCCGTTCTTCAGTCACACAAGATCTCATTCAAACAGTCTGGCGTATTGACAAAGATGAAGCAATGGTGTCATATGCTATCATGAGGTAGTTACATGTTTATGATTCTGTTTTAATCACCATGACTGTTTTGTATTTAGCATCTATTGTTATCGTAATCACTGCACACTTTTCCTGCGTTGGCCATTGTTGGTGAAGATTCAACCTTGTACAGCTTTTCCTACAAAGTGAATGGAGTTCTCATCTTAGGAAGATGATTGTTGACCTCGAGGTAAGTGCTCTGAAATATGTGAGACCCTCCAGGTGGCTGTTGTTCTCTCACATCTTATGATTGTCCTTGGGTCTTGGTGCACATGTACATTTCTTGCAGGCTCCTAGATATGACAGTGGGTGTACATTTAGTCAAGATCCTGCTGTATCGTACATCTGGTCAGAGAAGAGTTTGAATGATGATCAGCGGAGAGCTATACTTAAAGTATGCATCAATAGACGAGTAGTTACAACTTTAGCTCATGCCTTTGTTTCAATCATTGGCTTCTTTAGTTTGCAATGTACTGAGTAGTTACAGTCAAATGCCTGCAGTTACGTACTGAAACAGATATGTAATTTCAGATACTTACGGCAAAGGATTACACGCTTATCCTAGGAATGCCTGGAACAGGAAAAACTTCAACTTTGGTGCATTCCGTAAAGGCTTTGTTGATGAGAGGTGCATCTGTGCTGCTTACATCCTACACAAACTCAGCAGTTGATAATTTGCTTATCAAACTGAAAGCACAGGTCATTTCTATATGTGATTCATCTTATTAATGGCCTCCAAAGGTTTATAAATCTCAAATGTATCATAACTGTTCTTTTGATGCAATCTTAGCTTAAAATGTTTCTTAGCCAAAGAGGAGTGCAGCCCTTGTTGAAACTTTCCTGCAGAGAATGTACTTATGCATATCTACTACCAATTTGATAGAGCACATATTGGAGGTACAGGAGGAGAAAAAGCTTCTACAGTTTTACCCCTTTGATAGGAAACATGTAAAGAATATGACAAAAAGCTTCTTAAACATGGACTGGAAAGTACTAGTACAGCTTGGATGCTGATCATATTCAAACATTCCATTGGACTTGGGAGAAATTTATAAGATCTACAGTAGTTTCTTTAAAGATGTGTAGTTTCTGGTCTTTAAGCTGAAGGGAAAAAATATTATAGGATGGCAGTGATGCCAGTAATGTATGTTGATGTCCAGTACGACGATGTCATTTGTGCCAATTTGATGGGTAAGACTAAATAGGCGTAGGCCAAGAAAAACACGGGAAGTAGTGAGAAGAAACTTGATGTGCTAAAAATTTATCAGAGAGCATGTGCTTAGATTAGGGTGAGTGGAAGAAAATGAGTCATGTAGCCACCCCAAAGTAGTAGGAAAAATTGCATTTGGTCCCACATTGTGTCCTCAGCATGTCAAACGTTTCTTTAAAAGTAAGTGTTTTCGTGTTTGGCACGAACACTTTGATCTCTTGAGTTTCATGCTTCATAGAACATACTAACAACTTATCTACGAGTCTATTTATGCTTGTCATGTATGTGGCTGAGTCCTGCTCTTTAACTTCACGTCAAGAGGATCAAGTGGGTTGGGCTTGGAGATTTGAGTCAGTGATGCTCATGTTCTTTGGTTACTTTTGTAGGTCCGAATGGTTGAGTTAGAAAGAGTGATCAAGTTAAAGTATTGAAGTACGCTTTTGTTGAATAATCATAAGTGGATAGTTGATTTACAAAAGTACGTTAAAAGCATAGGAAATTTTAAGCATTTATGCCCATAAGCATTTATCCGTTGATGAGCTTTGCTGAAACCAAAATCCTCCATGATTATTATGATCCGTGCTACTGAGTTGGTGTTGAAAATGGGATTAAATATCTTTCATAGAGAAGCTTTCCGTGGTGAATATTCTCTTGGGCATGACTTGAAACTTATTTGTTGATCTTTTTACTGTATCTCGTGTTTTACTTCTTCTGAATTCCAAATATGTCTGTAAGTTGGAGCTACTGCATGTGCAGGGCATAGATTTTCTACGCATCGGAAGATCTGAAGCTGTGCATGAGGAAATTCGAGCGCATTGTATTTCTGGTTGGATGCAAGATAATTGACAAATTCTGTCTCCTTATGAAGTATTTTCTTGCTTTAATATTTTACCTTTTATAACAGCAATGGACATTCAAAGCATCCAAGAAATTAAGCTAAGGCTGCACCAAATCAAAGTTATTGCAGTGACTTGCCTAGGAATAACTAGTCCCTTGCTTGTCAACAAGAGATTTGATGTATGCATCATGGATGAAGCTGGACAGACTACCCTACCAGTACGTATTGCTTTTAGATGATTATCTTTTGAATCAACCAAAATGGTGTGCGGTGGGGCTCTCATTGCCATTTTTTTTAGTGTCGATCATGTAAGGTAGAAGATAGGATACGATAATTATGCGAGACAGGAAAGATCTTGAGGGTTAGTATTTGCATCATACATGCAACTGGTCTTTCATGGAAATTGGCATTGTGGGTTTTCAAGGCATGTTCTTTCATACAAGGCCTTGGGATTTGTCTACTAGGACTATGGTCGGAAAATTGGGAGATGATTTGCTAAAAAAGGAGAAAGTCCCATACAACCTGCTATAGTTCTCCATTAGCTTCTCTGTAAAGCATGAGCTGCTTTCTATATTCTGGTATTGGTCTCTTCATTTTTATTTTCCAACAACAGTGCCAAAGTTCAGAAGTAATGAGTTATATCAACTTTGTTTAGTAGGCCGGTTTCATTTGTCATGGAAAGTTGATGGCTGAAACCATGTAAACGCCACCCCCACCCCTGCTTCCTCTCTTGGCTACACAAGACACATCTTCTGGGTGAGTTCGCCCGACCTACCTAAGTGACCATTTTGGTTAGTTTTTTAGCTCTGTTTGGACTTTGGGTACAACTTTCTTTGTTTTCATTTTCTTGTATTCATGAAAGTGATGTTCATTTATCAATTTCAAATTTTGTTCTCGAAAACACTAGATTCAAATACTAATTACCAACTCCGCGCACATGTATTATTAGAATTGAGTGTTTTTAAATGGCATCCAAGCCAGTTTGCTTTTTTTTTTTTTTTCCAATTTGGCTGAAGAAGCCTCTTTTCTATAGTTTCAGAAACATGAAAATTATGACAAACAAAACAATAATCAAATGAGGTGTCAGCTATTCTGACCATTTCTTGAATGATGAGCTCCACTGTAGGTTCGTATGTGGATGTGAACTGCTTAGATGCTTAAGCAACTTGACATCTTCAATGTGTTCTAGTTTCGCTGTATTTAATTTTTCCTATCAGGTATCGTTGGGGCCCTTGATGTTTGCATCAAAGTTTGTCCTTGTTGGAGATCATTATCAGTTACCACCACTTGTCCAGGTATCCATCACCTCTCTACTTGTAATTGCTCAAATTTTCCTGCAGTAAACTTAACGAAACTGTGGTATCATTTAATATTAGAGCACAGAGGCTCGGGAAAATGGAATGGGCGTAAGCCTGTTTTGCAGGCTTTCAGAAGCACATCCCCAGGCAATTTCAGCTTTGCAAAGCCAGGTGTTCAAACTTCCATCAAAACTCGTCTCCTCTCATTTCTTGGTATTGTCAGATACAGAAACTAATATTAGTGTTCCACTGGATGCAGTACAGGATGTGTGCAGCCATTATGGAGCTATCAAATGCCTTGATATATGGTAACAGATTACGTTGTGGTTCTCTGGATGTAGAGAATGCAAAACTTAAGTACACAAATTTAGCACCAGTATCATCATGGCTCAAGGAGGTATGGTGTCATCCAACTCGATGCATTTCATTAGCTGTCTAAGTGCCAATTTCTCGGTTAATGTGCTAATCCTATTTATCTTTGACGCATCCACGTGACCTCAAATGACATTCCAGGAATGTCATGTAAAAGACTGATGGTTTCACTCCAGTATTCAACAAAAAAACATAAAACGTTTTTTTAGGAACTACTAATTGGTAGCATTGGCTAGATTCTTGATTGCTGCATGAATAAAATATTTAATTTAGATCAGGAATTATACTCTGCATTAGCTAAGTCATCTCATATGTAGTTTCTGTTGGATGGATCTTCGTGAGGTCAAACAAGTAGCGACTTTTTGGTGATCAAGTTTTGTACTTCCCACGTCACATCCATGTTGCACGTGCAGTGTTCAGGCTACCTTCAGTATTTTCTGATCACAAGAGTAGTTTCTATACGTGTGTATATTATTAAAATAGAATGACAACCACATAAGTGTCTGACTGGCAACATTTCTATTTGGAGCTGATGTTATAGTTAGTGACTAGACGTCATGACGTCAATAAATGGTTGCACTAGATGATAAAACTTTTTGCGATTGATTACAGTTTGTCTATTATTTGCAGGTTATGGATCCAGATAGACCAGTAATATTTATTAACACAGGTTCACTTTTGTGCCTTTATCAGTTAACTGGTGCTTTCGTAATTGTTACTTGTGCTGCTTTCTTACACGTTGCCTGCAATTTAGATTTGTTACCCGCCTTTGAGGTTAAAGATTGCAAGACAGTGAATAACCCAATTGAAGCTGATATTGTTGAAGAGGTTCGTTCTTTCCTCAGTATTGTCACAATACTTCTTGGCTTGCAAGTCCAAACTGGAAGAGTTTGCCTTCTAGTGTTGATGGTAGTCGATTCATTTTTGAACGTAAATAGGTCATGG